>PVKB01003766.1:0-178450 GCA_004027205.1 Ctenodactylus gundi
AATTAAATGTTGAAAGATTATAGCTGTCAATATTTATGTTTATGTCCCATATATTAATGGGACATAGGTGATATTAAAAGTTTTGAAAATGTGAAATGATTGTATCAGCCTCTTAGAGATGATGTGGCTTTTTGTCTTAGGTTAAGAGCAGCTGTGGATGGGCTGGAGAACTAGCCTAGAAGTTAGCATGCTTGCTTAGCAACTACGAGACCCTAAGTTTGATTCCTTAGCACCATATAAGCCAGGAGTAGTGGTGCATGCCTGTAATCCCAGCACTGAGGAGGCTGAGGCAGGAGGAGTGCTGAGTTCAAGTCCACCCTGGGCTATGGAATGAGACCCTTTCCCAAAAAAAAAAAAAAAAAAAAAAAAAGATAGCTTTGAAGTTTATGGCATCTGGCCAAATTTCCACTCATGGCCAGGGGTAGAGTCCTGCACACACTTTTCCCCCATGACATTTTAGAGGGATAGCAGGACACAAAAATAAATTTGCATTTTGATTATGCCTTGTGAATCCTGTAGTTATATTTTATACCCACTATGGGAGAGAAGCAGAGTGACAAACTGCCCCTTGAGTTTCATGTAAAAAATGGAAGCTGCTCTTTAAGCACAAGGATTATTAAAAGTCAGAAAAGCCAACAGGGTCAAATTTGGGGAAAGCAGAGGACACTAAAAATACTGGTACGAGATTTTTCTTTAAAATCTTTAGGAATGTCAAGAGAGCACAAGCAGAGGATTTAACCAAATATATTAGTCATTCTAATTTCTTTACATTTCTGGGGTCCCCACTGTGGCTCTGTTCCATGGCCTCACTAGGCATCACCCTGACCGGCTTTCTGTAGGAGCTCTGACTGCAGCAACTTTCTGCCTGGCCTCCCACACCTTCCTCTGAAGTCTTGTGGAAGTTACCAAGACCTCCAGTAACTCTTCTATTTTGTGTACCCACAAGTTCAACCCAACATGGACACCATGTTGTGTCTACAGCAGCTGTTCCTGGGCCCATTTGAACCAGGGCTTCAGCAACTGTTTACTTTGCCAGCTGGAGGCAGGGAAATTAGTTCTGAGGCCACCATGGGCTCTCTTTTGAAAGAGTTCTGCCTCCATAATATCTCTGGGCCTGAGATGGGAAGCATGGCCTAGAGATTTGTGTAGGCCACAGTTGTGGATGTTCAACAGCATGGCACTGGTGTCAATTTGGTTCTGATGTGGGCCTCATGAGGAAGAAAAAACAGTGGCAGGAGCCTGTGCAGGAATGAGAGATCACAAGATGGGAAACCAAAGAGTGAGTCAGAGGTCAGGCTCAGGCTTTTATAAGGAACTGCTCTCACGAAAACTCACTCAGGATAGAGAATGGTACCCCCCATAGACCTATGGACTCCACTGAGCCCTACTTCTGAAACATCAAAGTTCCACATGACTGTTCTAAGGACCAAGCTTCCAACACATGAGCACCTTGGGAGTCACACTCTACCATTTCTAAAATAGTATAAAGCGTGGGTCACAGGCCCGTGAAGCCACCGTGAGGTAAGCAACAAAGGTTAGAAGATGAGGAGATCTTTGTTAGTGGTCCAGTTAATAAGGGATTAGTCTCTATTAGACTAGATTAGTTTAGTAGAGACTATTTTGAGTGAAAGACTGTATAAGATGGACCCCTTCCTATTATCCTAAAAATCCTCAGCAAAGTCACACAACTCCTTGTACACTCATGGGAAAGAATTTTTTTATGGAAACTAGAGCATGGGCTGGTATGGAGCCCAAACAGTAAGCCGAGTAGATAAGGAGATCTGGTTGTTCATCTGGTTATTCATCTATCAGTGTCTAATCTGCAGACCACCATTTTTTTTTTTTGCTCTTGATTTAAAACAAAGTTATAATAAAAATTTTAAAAGCAATTTTTAGTACTTATATATAGTACATTGGCTATATTATATATTTTATATGTAGCTCAAGATACTTCTTCACTCCAAAAAGAATAAAAAAGGTAGGACATGTCTGGTAACATTTTCTGTAACTCAAGAGGTTTGGTAAATAACATGTTCTATGACAGGAAATTTCCCACTGTCATATGGTATCAAGGGAACAAGTGGCCTTTTGTTTGTTAGTATAGTAGGACATTGATACTTTTCCTGTTGCTCAGAATTGGCACGTGGGGGCAAAATCTGGAGGTACAAGGACACTAAATATCTGACATTGTAAGGAAAATTGTGGACAGTGGGAGCTGGATATGAAACCAAGAGGTGGCAGAGCCAAAGTAGCTGTATCTAGGACTGTGCACCTCCCCCATGTGTAGGGATGAGAGTTGGGTTCAAAGAGGGACGTGCTGTGGTTGCCTCTTCCCGTGGAAGCCAAGTGCTATGTTTGGATATTGTTTATATGTGTCCCCCTTCCATATGGGATGTGAGGCCCTCATGAGGCTATTGAACCTCCAAAACTGTAAGCTTAATAAGCCATTTAAAAAAAATGAAATACCCAGCTTCAGGTATTTTGTTATAGCAACCAAAAAATGGATGAAGATCCCACTCATAGAGAATAGAGTAATGATTGTCGTGATATTTCTGACTGGCTGTTGACTTAGTCCTGTTCTTCCTGACCAGAGGCAAAAAGAGTTGTGACAAATGGAGTGGTGGTGGAGCAGCTGGAGGGCAGCTAGTAGTCCTGCTCTGGAGTGCGTTGTGACAAATGGAGTGGTGGTGGAGCAGCTGGAGGGCAGCTAGTAGTCCTGCTCTGGAGTGGCTAGGAAGTCTGCATCAAGTGGTGACTAGGAAGATGGCTGCTCTGTCTTGAGTCTTTCTTTTTGACAAGGGAGTACAGATGAGATGGGGTAAATACCACAGCTGGCGACCTGGGCAGTGTGAAGGTCCCTGTAAGGCTTCCTGAGGGACTCTCCTGTAGAAGCAGCAGGCTTGCATGCCATTTCTCCCTTGCCTACCCAATACTCTGGAGAATACAGGAGGGGAACTTGCTTTTCAGAAGCTAACTGTGTCCCCTCTACTGTTTCACTTCTGAGGTGAGGAGTGGAAGGCAGAGAGAGAGAGAAGCTCTTGTGCCTTTCCTACTACAGATCCTTCTGGCCCCTACTCCAGCAGTGGGGGTGGCGGTGCTTTGCCTTGGATATGAGGTTGGCTTCTTCAACTGGACTTGACAGAGTTTTTTAATATCGAGAAGTGACCGAGGAAGTTATGGAATCTGTCCAGAGATCATTAAGGGATCTCTACCCAGCAGGAGTGGGAGATTCACATGGCCCAGCAGGGGGCGTGAAGAGAGAAAAATAAAACCATTTCTGCATCCCCTGTGGATATGTGACTTCAATAAACCATTTATATCTGATTGAGGGCCTCATATTCTTAGTACTAAAGTTGAGTTGCTGGGCATTAGTGTTGTGGTGTACAGAATTTATAAATTGTTGAAGAGTGGCCAGACTTTCATTTTTGGCAAGTCTAAAATTTGAAATGTTAAATGGGGAAAAAAAGAGTCACATCAGGAGCAAGTTTGGGATGTCACTAGAGGAGACCAAAAGAGGTAGTTAATAATTGTCTTTTTTCTTTTATCTCCTTAAAATCTAAAGATCTAAAGTTTCCTTTATCTTATAGTATTACACAAAGAGTCATGCCAGGTTTTAAATTTTAATCCATGACATATTCACAGTATGTGACATATTCACAGTAAAGTGAATGATGTTTTATTATTATAAGGGATTTGTGATCATTGTTCACCTCCTTGTCAACTGTGTTATTCTGTTGAACCGTTTAATTTTCTCATATTTGTTTGGCTACTCTTGTGTTTAATATTTTTCATTAAGTGTCATTGTACTCATGATTTGTTATTTCTTCCCCCGCCTCATCATTAGAGACTTAAGTATTTGCAATGCTCTTTTTATTCAGACAGAAATTATTTTAACTTTACACAACAAATATTTTTAAAGATGTTTTTATAATTTTTTTTTATAACTTGCACTGAGAAGGAAAAATTGCCACAACCAAAGGAGTAGAGCCACCCTTCCTTGTTTTTACTGTAGAGCTGCTTGTACATTAGAGGCCATGGCTTCATATCGTCTTTAGGGACAAGTTCCAAATTTATTTTTCTTGTTTCACTTCAGCATCATCTATTTTCTTGAACACGAGTCTCCTAAAATGTAAGCAGTACAGAGTGTGTTCATCCATCAGCAACATCATGCAGAAGCGCACAAAAATTCCCCGTATTCTAATTGCCTAATTATACTTCAGCTGAATTGTGTTGCACTTGAGATAGTGACGGGAGGCTCAATTTATGATGCACACTTAAGTTCAGTACTAACAATTGACTCATCTCTTTCCCTCACTATCACCCCAAATCCTGGCTGGTCAGTTGTCCAATTCTAGCTCTGTGTAATATCTCAGGACCTCTGCAAAAATGACAGTGGTTGTCTGTCTCCTGGTAAGTAATGGCCCACGTTCTTATCTGGGCCCTGCAGGTCGCACACTGTGCTTCCTGTGCTTGTCTTGACTTCCAGGTTCTCTGGTTAACATACTCTTTGCTCTTGCCAAACTGAACCTTGGCTCTTTTGTCTCACCTTGCTTTGGGGCCTTTGCTCACCCTCCCTTCTTCACCTGGAAATGACCTTGCTCCTCCAGCCAATCTCTGAATATTCAGATAGAGCTGCCGTTCCAAACATGGCTCTGGAAAAATATACCTGGATTCTTTGGTGGGATATGTTTCTCATGTAATCTCATTTCATTTTGACAAGCAATAAAGGTTTACTATGTGGCAGACCTGTTCTGCGCAGTGGGTATATGGTAGTAGACAAAAATGAGGAGATTCACAGACCTAAAATTTCATCAAAAGGGATTGACCCTAAACATACAATAAATCATTAATAGATAAATATCATGGGAAAATCAGGAGTATTCAGAGAATGTCTCTGTGGTAAGGTGTCATAATGTCTCATTTACTTCCTTCAGGCACTAATGAAAGTACTTACTTTACATAAAAATAACTCTTTTTAAAACCATGTATTTCCTACTAGAATATAATATTTAAAAAATCTTTTGTAGCTATTTCCATTCTGATTTGTACATAGTAGCTAATAAGTACTTATTAATGAATACAATGAAGGATTGAAATAAGACTTATTTGCAAAATTAGATTAAAAAAAAACCCCACTTTGATTAAACGAAGGGAAAGAAAACCTTCATTTGAGGCCTGCGCTACAGAGGTGGTGTCCTTTGGATTTGAGGACAACTCTTTCATGTGGGACTTTTTAATGTTAGGAGGTCAGGTGTCAGCCAGTGTGACCTAGGCTTAAGTTTCCAATCCTGTCATTGCAAGTGTAGTGTGTGATTTATGGAATAATGAGGTGGTGCCCACAAGCACCTGAGGGCAGCCATCTTGTTTATACGTACCCTTGGCTGTGCTTACTTTACCTGGCCTTCTTAGGTCCTTATTTACAGGGATTTAAGTCCCTGGGTCTTCACCTACTTTCATCTAAGACATTTTCTTAGAAACTTATTTTGAAAAATATGTAGTCCTTTTTAAAGTTTCTGGACCAGTTCTCTATAACTGCCCATGTATTTTCAACTGTATTCAGGTATTTACCTTGGTTGCTTTTGATCAGGATTCTGGATTTCTTGGCTCTGGCAGGTCATTGAGTAAAGTAACTCATTGCAAAATAGTGAATGCAGGGATCGTTCCAACAAATTGCTCAGTGTCTTAGTGACACTTTTGGGTGTTGTCATTCTCCCAAATCTTTGGGGCAAGTTAGGAATGCGTCTGAAGATGCTCGTCTCTGTATTTCTTCCAAACCTCAGAGGCAGATTGGCTGTGCTCCCGGGGCTTCTTTCTTGTTTCATGGTCCTTCCGAATCTCAGTGGCAACCTGGCTGCTGAGGGTGGCATTTTGTTGACTGTGGATGTACTGATCTTAATAACATTTTTTGGTCCCCATTCTTTTAGTTCTTGGAAACTGAAACTTCTTTCTTTTTCCCCCTTGGGGGCTCCTCTAGGCTATAATTAGGAGTGACCAATAAAACAATTTTATTGTTGTAAGTTATAGATTTAAACCTCAAATGAACTTAAATCCAGACTTTATTCTGCAGAATTGTTAAAATTATAAACTTAGTTTGTGCTCTTAAGTGCAGGATTTTTAAATAAATAATTTGTATTAAGCTTCTTAAAGCAATCTAGTTTCTCTGTCCCTAGATTATTGTAAGACAACTATAAAATATTAATAAAATACATATAGCGAATACAGCAATATGTTTGAACAGCAGGAACATAATGAGGTATTGAAATGAGGCAAAAGTTTATTTTACTGCTGTTATTCTTTTTCAGTTTCTAGATATATGTTTTTAGGGAAATATTTTATATTTTTATATTTTGTCTTTAGAGAAACCTCCCATTCACTTTTTGGTTTTCATGTCCTCCAACTCTCCCAGAAAGGCCAGGGGATACATGGACACATAGTGTAATAGAAATGGAGATGCCAGCTGTAGGACACCCTAGTGAATTTCTTTTTTAACCCCTTCATATTTAGAGTTTCACCCTAAAAAAAGTCTCAAGAAAAAAAGTTGTATTTTAATTAGAATATAAATTACATTTTTAATACAGAAACCCTGGGTTTATGGGTTCCTGTACCACAAACACACTACCTTTATGAAAACTATTTAAAATACATTGTTTTAAAATTAAATTTAGTTTCACTGTGAAAGCTTATGTATATGAATATTTTAAAATATATATTTAAATATATTTGTGTGTGTGTGTGTGTATGTGTGTGTGTGTGTGTGTGTGTGTATTTTTTTTTTTTTTTGAGACAGGGTCTTGTACGTTAGCCCAGGCTGGTCCTGAACTCACTATGGAGCCCAGGCTGGCCTTGGACTCACAGCAAAGCAATCCTCCTCTCTCAGCCTCCCAAGTGCTGGGATTACAGGAGTGCACCACCATGCCTGGTTTATTTGGTGCTGGGGAATGGAACCCAGGTACTTAGCGCTTGAGTTAGTGCTTGCTAGGCAAGCGATTTAACTGCTGAACCATTCCTCCAGCCCTATGAATATTTTTAAATGATCGTTTTGTGGTTATAACCTGAGTTAAATGAGTAACATATTAATTTCAACAAATTCGACAAAGAATAGAATAAAAATCATTTGCAAGTACGCCATCTAGGAGAAAGCATCTTACATAGCTAAAGCTTATTTGCTTGTGATACTAAGCAGAAAGCATAAATATTGTATTTATTCCTTTGTAGTAGAATACAACTCAATACCCAGCCAAAATATATCCAGATCTTATTTACAACTATTTATTACAAATGTTCAATTCTGAGTCAATTAAAAATGTATGAATTATTGAACCTTATGCCTGCTAAGTATTAGACCCAGTCCTTGGTGATTGGGATGTTTTCTGTTGTGCTAAGTAATATGTTACATCAATATACTGTGACATGAAAGCTGATGTTTGACAAAAACAAAACACGAAAAATCCCACCAAAAAAGTACAAGTTAACTATTCCTTTCTGTTTCAAAAGCATTAGACTCAGGTCAAATATTTTCTATATGTAGTAGTAGTCATGTTAGATAGATTTAAAAGCTTACCTCAGAATATTTGTCATAATTTTCTTTGCTGTGAAGATGGGGCATCACTTCTGCATAAAGGATTTTTGATGTTAACAGGCTGGAAGTGGCTAAAGTCAATAAAATGAACTGTTTTGATGAAATAATTTCCATTTTGTCCAAATCTAAATTAAGTTAGTATGTGTAGCTCAGGATCTACAAGAAAGGAAATTGTAGCTTTTTATACCATCTAAAACAAAGAAAAGTATCCTATGACAGTGAAATCAATTCCACACATTTTAAGTACCAGTATTAATTAGTGTGTGTAACTAAAATATGCATATAAGGAATGTGTGTTTGTGTTTACAAGTTCATTAACTTTGAAAATAATTTTTCTCATTATGAAATGTCTGCTAATTAGGTAAATCTGGAGCAATAGTAATCATGATTCAAAACAAACAGGATGCTTTATTTCTCTGAGCTTAAACAAAAAATGTTTTCAGTGTTTGCGTCAGTTCTTGAGGGAATGAAAAAAGAGGATTTAATACATGCTAGTTATGTCTTTGAAAAATTCACACAAAAGAGTTAGGCATAGTATTTTCAAAATGTCAACCAAAATTAAGAATGTGAAAAAGAAATATGAGTCATGCAATACTCCAATAAAATGCCATGAATTAATTTTTTGTAAAATGCTATTTGTTTATTAAGCTTCAAGAGTAAATGTCAGCTGCAACATGAAGAATGAGCAGAAAAGCAAATATGCAATAGGTATTTTGATAAACTGGCTAGCTCAGGAGAAGTTGGCGGCAGTCAAAACGCTTTGTATGTGTCTCTTGGGTCTTATTTGGCAAATCTGCATAAATAACCCGGAATTTATTTCTATCAAGATAACTCATCTTACCATTCTACCCAAAGTCCTTAAGAACTCAAGCAGAGGCTGGGTATGCCAAACACATGCTAATTTTGTTGCTCCTAATGCCCATATTATTTAGGTAACTTTGCTTTACCATAGGCATTCTGACATCATGGCATTAAGAGAATTTACAGAAGAAATGGTGTGTATTTACGAAAATGCTACAGCTAGCCTTTTTTGGAACAGTTGACTGGTATCCTTAAAGCTTTGCCTTATCACTGGGCTGCCTGAGGTCCAGGGAAGCCATCACTTGGTCCCATTAGTCCCCTCAACTTTCTCAGGAGAAAAAGATCTTGTATGAATTTTCAACCCTTCAGCTACTTGTAGAAGCAGGCACTTGGAGGTGAATTTCAAAAAGATCATATTTATTGCTCTGTGGTGGCAAGAATTGTGCAACTCTAGCCTCTATCATTAAACTTCTATTATTTAAAGTGTAAGATGGCTGAAATGAAAACCTTTTCTCATGCTGAAAATCAACTGGGAGATTGGAAAACAACAGTGGGAAACTCTTGTGAAACCTGTTGCCATTCCTGTGACCTCTCCTAAGGCAGCTGACTTCATTGGCTTCATATGTCTTGGTCTGTGGTAGCCAAGAATCCCCACAGTAGGAGGCAATTAATTCAATTCATAGTCTAGTGTTAATTTTGTAATGCTGTTATTGGATTATTTGAGTTTAATTTCCCTAAGGATTTAATATACTTCTCTTCCAAATTGTTCTTTTGCAAACTGCTGATGGAATTTTCTTTTACTTTTTTGTGGTCAGTAGATTCACACTTCTGCAAAACGGGGGAAGCAAGGGACAAGTTTCATTGACCAAGTTCACACCCTGAAAAAATTGGAAGGCATTCGCCTAGGTCACTTTCAAAACTGTGTTTCTTTCTGTTTTTTAAAATAACATGGAACTCAAGCAGTCAGTTCACTTAGCAGCATTGAAACCCGTGTCGAGTTCTTTAGAGTTTTTTGATTCTAGTCAGTGTTCCGAATAGCCCATGTGACTAATTGGTCTTCTGCCTCCACCTGGTTAAGTTTCCAATTTTGGGGCACAACTCCAATATCCTCATTACTATAGCACCTGGCTCTTTTTAACCATATCTTCATTTAGCCTTGAAAACATTATGAGATATGAAACAAAATTACCTACCATACACAAATGAAATCACTATCCATCTTTGATGAAATGTGCTACTATACATACACATATAAAAATTAATTTTGGGCTTCTTAATGAAGCATGAGCATACTGAATTAAATAAATACTGTGTACCTGACTTGTAAATTTAGATAGGATGCATTATTTGCTAATACTTTAGAAAACTTAAGACTCACATATAAGTTTCTGTCTTCCGTTTGGACATACCTGAACTTTAGACTCTCGAATAATCAGCTTCCTTTCATAAAATGTTATTTGGGTGCCCCACAAATATCTTAAGTTCATTATGTCCAAAATAAAATGTATTGCTTTGGTATTTGTTTCTCCTCCTCTGTTTCCTATTTTCAGTGAATTGCATTGCACCAGCCAAATACCCAGTCAGAAGACAGAAAAGAGGCAGTAATTTGATCAAGAAGTGATTAATGTATTTAAGTACAATGGAGACTGCCTCTCGAGGGTAAAGAATGTACCAGAGATGAGAAGAATTATCAAAGTAGGGAGAACAATGGCTGAAATTCAAACCATAGTGTAAA
Source organism: Ctenodactylus gundi (assembly GCA_004027205.1). Classification (NCBI taxonomy): domain Eukaryota; kingdom Metazoa; phylum Chordata; class Mammalia; order Rodentia; family Ctenodactylidae; genus Ctenodactylus; species Ctenodactylus gundi. The sequence continues at coordinate 10,116 of PVKB01003766.1, forward strand.
GGTGTAGATAGCAGGAAAAACCTTCCTGGCCTGCCCAGGACCAGAGTTTGCCATAGTCATGAGCTGGAGGCATCTGGGTGCAGGTGAAAGCTGGGTGGTGAACTTTGTTGTCCCTCTCCATGCTTTTTGTTGATAAAGTTCAAGTATGTGCTTGCCACAAAGGAGAAATTCTCAAAGCACACGTGGATGGGTAGGTTTGGAGCTAAGTGGCAATGAATCAGTAACAGGCATGGTTGGTTTCATCTGTTCATTTACGCCAAGCTAGATTCCTTTGTCAGATAATTGGCTGCTTCATCTCCTTTCTTCTACCTCATTGTACAGCTGATAAACCATTGTGTTGTTTCTAGTTTTGAGCAATTACGTTCAATAGTAGTCAACACATTTTAAATCCTTGTCACTGCTAAGCCAGGAACTGTTCTAAGTACTTTGAGAATTAACTCACTTATTTCTTATAATAATCCCATAAGGAGGTAGTATTTTTTTCTGCTCTATAGAAAAAACCCCTAACATTCAGAGAGGAAATTAAATTACTTTCTTCTTAAGTAGCAGGTCCAGGATTAGAACCCAAGAAGTCTGAAGATTTAATGATTATGCTAGTGGGCCCAATCAAGATTTGTCTCTTTTACCTTCTAATTAGCTTTTAAATCATTTCACTTCCACCCCTCCATGCTCATTGTAATTACTCAATTCACCATTTTCTCTTTCCTATTCCCTTTTACTGGTCTTCTCAAACTCTTTCTCCACAGTACAATCAGAAAAACTTTATAAAGCACAGTACATTCATGGCCTTTTCTCTTCAATACCTTTCAGTTGCATCCCATTTCCCCCAGCGTTAAATTTATGACCTGCATTCTGCTTATTTCTCTAGCATTAGCTCTCCACCGGTTTGCTGCTTTATGACAATTATTTTCTGTTCTTCCAGATGGTTGTACTTTTTCTTGTTACCAGCCCTTTGCCCGTGATATTTCTGTGTGTTGAACATTTGTCAACTTGTCTCTCTCCTTCTTACACATATTCAGTGTTTGAGTCTCAGTGGAAGTTATCACATGTTTTGAAAAGTTGTGTATTATCTTTTCCAGAGATAATTCTGTTTTCTTCCTGTATTAGTTTGGGTTCTTTCAAAAGGCAGAATTTACAGAAATTGTAACAAAAAGGATCTACTCGGAAGGCTTACAAATCCGAGTTTAGAGAGAGTCCAAGATGGTGGCCTGCATGTGCGAGACTGGAGTGTCCAATGGCTGCCCAGCTACGAAGTAGATCTCCCATTCAGGACTGCAGGACAGGGGTGAGAGTCTGCTATGGATCTTTGTTGTTCAAACAACAATGGCGAAGACTGAAGCCTTAAGATCAGTGACTGAAGATCAGCAATGGGCACACAGGCTCTAAGCCAAGACTGGAGCAAATCTGTGATGAAGATTTGTTGGTGTCTGTAGACCATTGCAAAGGAGAGAGCTTTCTCAGAGGAAGAATCTGTAACAATCTTTCCTCTTCCCTCCTTTTATACAGCTCAGGTTCCAAGTTGGTATTCACCAGAATACACTGAGTGGGTGCTCTTCCCTCATTCGCTGGCCCACAAACCACTCACACTCTAATCCAGGCTGGTTCTCAATTCCCAATCTAGGTGTGGTTCCTAAACCCTAATCCAGGTGTGGTTCCTAATTGCCTCAAATTGTCAGAATCTCTCCAACTGTCACACTTCCTTGTTCAGGCCTCTTGCCACTTTGCCTTGTCCTGTTCCCTCTATTGCTCTGCAAACTCTGAGGGTAGGACGTCGCTTGGGAAGATCACAGTAGCTTCCTGTTGTCTGCCAAATGTGTGCTTGGGGAGTTTATTTCTAAATGAATGACATTTTTTAATTAGTATTGAGAATAAGAGTTAAAACTGAAGTTGGGTGTTAATTATTTCTTCCACTTTTGGCCATTCTAGGGGTCTTAACTTTGTGGCTTGTTTGGAAATTGAAGTGTCTTAACAGTCTCCTGTCAGGAATTTTCCTGTAGAACTCTCCCAGACAGAGACCCACACTTGGGCAGTCAGGTGTAAGTAGGTGAAAGTGAGTTTAGTTTATTCTGCTACAGTTAACCAGGCAGTTTGATAAATTCAGTGTATTGTGGTGAATCCTGCTGCGTTGGTGGGCATGTCCACACACCAGGGAAAGCGTGAAAAGGGACTGCATAGCCTTGGGTAGTCTTTGTAGCAGTGTTTCACGGTCTCCCTCAAGGCAAACTTTAGAAAACACTAGAAAAGCGTTCTTCAGTTGCTTGTTGTCTTTCTGTATCCAGTAGCTACACCCTAGCCAGGGAATAGGTATGGGCGAGAAATCATCTATGCCAGTCAGGAGATAAAGTGATGTGTGATTGGATTTAGAACCTTGTGAGGCTCTAGTGTGTCTGCACTACTTCTAGTAAAATACTTAATTAAGAGGTTTTGTTTTTTGTGTGCTTCTATTTCAGTCTTTTTTTTTTTTTTTGAGACAGGGTCTTGCTGTGTATTCCAGGCTGGTCTTGAACTCACTATGTAGCCCATGCTGGCCTTGGGCTCAGCAATCCTCTTGCCTCAGCCTCCCGAGTACTGGGTTTACAGAGGCACACCACCACACACCACTTATGTGGTACTGGAGAATCGAACTCAGGACCTTGAACTTGCTAGGCAAGTGTCCTAACCTCTGTGCTGTTCCTCCAGCCCTTGGTTTCTGCGGACAAGGGGAGGTCTACTGAAAAAGTGATTAGCTTTAATATCCAGAGGAACCTTGTAGAGCTTTTTTCGTCCTCAGCCCATTATTCACTTTCAGTCTGCTTGCATTTTTACAATGGTTATTTCTTTGCTTCCATCTAAGCATAATCCAATTGTTGTGTTATACAGAAAAATTTATGAGCATTAGAATCTTAATTTGCATTTCATGTTTGGAAAGTATTTTGCAACCATTTGTTAACTAATTTCAGACCCTTTTAAAATGTGGGTGGTGGTATTGCTATATAATTCATTTTTGCATTATGTGTGGCAGAGAGAAAGAAATACCTGCCTTTGTTCCAAATAAAACACAGTATGCAAATTCTATAACATTATTATTTTAAAAAGCATGGGTAGTGCCTTTGCTTCAAGGTTTATGAGTGCCTTGTTATAATGAGCTTGTCATATTTTGGTTGCAGGGTTGTATTTACATCTCTGCCTTTCACTGTGACAGATGACAGTGGCAGGGCCTGGAAGGTACTGATGGGAATGTGAGAGACGATATCATTCCTTTGATGTAAAAGCAGGAAAAATTCAATTCTGGTTGGAGTAACTTAAGGAATCAATTTGTGCAATACAAAATAACATTAATATTTATAAAAATAACTCACATTATTTACTTTAGATGGTTGACTAAATGGCAAGGTCCCTATATTTATAGAACATATTTTAGTGCAGTATATTAAGCAAACTCTCAGTATCAGTATTAGATCTTTTGAGTAATTTGTTGTGATAGTTTAAAAATTGCTTTTTTAAAGCAATTGTGCAACACTAATTAAGAAGCAGTCTCTATAGAATAGCTTTCCAGTTCAAGCTTTTATATTTTTTAATGTTTCATTTTATTGTTTTTTTTCCTCTTTCAGGAATAATGTGTGATTTTTACTGTCCTGGCAGGAGGTTGTGATACCTCTTGCCAAAGAGCCAAGAGAACTCAGAATTTTGTACATTAGGGACAAAGACCAGATGTTTAGTTAAAAAGACACATTGCTTTTATACAAACCTAAGAAATGGAAACCAGCAGCTCTACTGAAGTGGTTTTTTTTTTTTTGAGGGTTTTGAGGGGGTGTGAGTATCTTATTTTTATATTTTTATAATATTCAAGCAGTGGTTTTATTATTCTACCTGGAATGGAATAATTTTATTTCTTATAAAGTATGTACTTTTTCAGTATCTTATTTTTTGTTTTGTTTTGTTTCAAAGGGCTTTGCTCTGAAAGATAGAATGCACTTTCTAAGTAATAATTTGCTTTAACATTAAAGAAAATTTAAGGCATTAAATTGATTAGGAAGGATGTAAACTAGTTTTAGGCTCCTCTTTTCCATTGCATTGGCCATGCTTTCCTTGGGCAGGAAATTTGTTGCTTAATCCTACATTGCTGTGAGTTGTAGAGAGATGTTTGCAAGGATGGCTGGTTTCCCATTTAAATACAGGCATAAGTGCATATGTGTGTCCAATCCAAATGAGTGGTGAGCTACTATGGGTCTTCAGGTGCTCTTTCATCTGTGAAAGAGGACTAACTGGAATTCTCATGTAAATAATTTTTTTGTTTGTTTTTCTTTTTAGTAAGAAGTCACATTATTACTCTGCTCCTGAGTGTGGTTGTAAGAGCTTCTGTAAAGGTTCTAGCATCCATGCCGTTGCCTACACTCTCAACAAAGGCTGGGGAAGATGAGGCTACTTTTGTAACAACGTACTGGCAATTTGACTTTCTTCTTTTGTTGCTAGGCCTTTGGCTCTGATGTTACCACCTGCCTTTCTGTTCTTCCTGAGAGCTCATGTGGGCACCTCTACCCAGAGAATGTCTCTGTCACCTTGGTGCTGGACATTATTACCAAAGAGGGGCTTACAGTTCCCTGCAATGCTAGTTTTGGTAAATCTCCAAAGGGGTCTGTCTTTGATATAGTCAAGAATCATTGCAGTTCTGTTGATGAAACTCATTTAATTCCATGAAAAATTCAATTTCAAGCAAGAAAACAAACAAACAAAAAATCCAGCCAAATTTTTGTCTTTGGAGGTACACTTAAAACATACTTTTAAACCTACAGCAATTTTAGGTGTAAATTTAATTAAAGAAGAATTCCTGGTGATCTTATGATTCTAAAAGGTGAAATTTAGATGGAAAGTTTCTATACTAATTGAGGTTAAATGAACTAAATAAATGTTAAAGTAATTGTCATTAAATACCTAATGGATTTTATTCCATAATGGGTTTTAAAACCTACCAGGTTTTAAATTAGTGAATTTAAGAGATCAGATATTTCCCCTTTGAGAGCCTATAATAAAAAGAACATAGATGAAGTTAGTAGAGGCTTAGACTAGAGCATATTTATATGTACAAACCAGCATACCAATGCTGGGGATAAGATCCCATTGAAAACTCAGACACAATGACCTGGAGCAGTTTTAGAATGATGGGCAGTAGCTGGTGGCCACAAGATGACTCTTTGATTCACTGATAGAAGCAGCCAGTGGTCCATGATCTAGAAACATCCCACTGGGAGAGTAACGTGGAAATTTAATGAATTACTTCCCCTGTCCATACCTTTTCCTTCAACTTCTAGGTCAAGAGCAGTAGAATAAATCTTTCTATGTACTTTAAACCAATTTCTTTATTTATATTTACTACCTCAAAGCCCTTTAATAAGTGTTTGAATCTAACCTTTTCTAGATAAAAGTATCCAGAGAGAAGAACCTCCACAATCATGGGGAAGCCTAATATGCAGGCTAAGAGGGCACGGTAAAAGATAGAAGAGACATTTGGGGCTCACTTTGGATATCCCTGCTTTTTTGAACAGTTGCCTGTTTTTATAAAGGCATTGTACTGTAGCTGAAGATTTTGTATGAGTGATACTTCAGAACAAGGCTCTCCTTTACCTGATAGATGACTTGAGACTCCTCAGTTACGTGATACTGAAATTTCTAAAATATTGAAACAAAATGGGAGAGTTTATTACACGAGTCTTGCAATGTTATGCATGGGATTGAGTCACATAGGACAGCTGGAGCCAGGGTCTTAAGTCAAAATTGAGACTTGCTGTTGGGTTATTTCTTTTCTCTGTGCTGGTTTTTATTATTCTTTCCTACTACTGTCTAGTTTTTTGTTGTTGTTGTTTTGTTTTCTCTCTCTCTCTCTTTGTCAATGCTTTCTGAGTTTACCTACTCTTAATTTTGACACTCCATGAAAAAGTACCTTGTCTTTCTCAGTTACAGGGTCAAAATATCAGGGAAGAACTCTGGTTGGCCTAGTGTCGATGAGGTGTCCCATCATGAATGAATCACCCAACAGAAGAGCCTGCTGTGTCTCTGTGAGAGGAGTTGGGGTAGTGAAGATAATACAAAAGGTGTCTAATTCAGCTAAATAGAGTATGAGGGAGAATCTAGACTCTTCTCTCCTTAACTTCAATGTTCTGTGCAGAGAAAAACTACTTCCTTTGCTAGTAAAAACCTAAGTTCAGACTTGAAGTCGGGAGGCAACTTAACCGATCTGTGTTGATGCAGTTATTTCTCTGTTGCTCTGCAAAGATGCTGAGGGGGTGATGCATCCCAGCCAGGTGATACCAGTAGACAGTGCTTTCAGCTGCGCCATCTGGGTCTTTGTTTTTGCAAGCAGGTGTTTTTGTGTGATATTTTTGTAGTTCATGTGGGGTTTTGATGGAAAAAAAAAAGCCACACACACAAAACAAAACAAATTCTAGATCTTTCTTCCCCAGGGCAACTGAGGGCACAATTCCCAGCTTTGTCTCCATATATCCATCAAAAGTAGTGCCAACCACGATAGGCCATAAGATCCCTTTCTCCCCTGGCAGGTGGAAGCCCTGGCTCAGGTGCCTCTCACTGGCATTTGGAGGTGCTCCTGTTTCCAGCACTGTGTTCACACCAGATATGAAGCACTGCCCTGAGAATTTCAGGACCAGATGGTGTGGTCCCTAAATGGTACTAAACTCTTTTCAGCTTGGACCTCTTTCTCTTTATTTTCACACCCTTTATTTTGCAATGGTGATACTGCCTTACCTCATTTATTCCTACTGAGTTTACTAAGGTCAAATAAGTTCTGTGAAGCAGAGTGCTTTATTGATTTTTGAACAAGACAGTTAATTTTCTATTAAGTTGGTAAATTTGCTCTTTTCTATCTGATACTTTGGTAGTCTTTATTGGAAACTTGATCAAAAATATAAAATGAACTGTGTAGAGATCACTAAAGACTGTTTATTTTAGTGATAGTAAAATAAGACTCTTGTGTATAATTCCAAGTGCAAGTGTATATATTCTTTTGATAATTAGCTTCATTGGTCTCTATCAATATTTTGACAGTATTTATACTAAATTAAAAGTGGTAGTAGTGAGACATTCTACTTCAGCCCTATAAGCATATCTATCTACAATAAAATATTTGCTTCCAGTGACAGAAAGTATTTTAGAAGTGTTCATTAGAACAATTTGATAACTGTTGTATTTATTATTAATAACCCAAGACAGGGAATTACATGTTACATGACTCATGTGACCAATAAGGAAGCTAACATTTCCATAATTATAAAGAATTCATATCACATCCATTTTACTGTTCTGTATCATTTGACCCATATATGGCTCATTTTGAAAGAGTGAGATTTAAAAATTTATAAAGTTTTTTGAATGAAAAATATGCCAGGTAGTTTCTCCCTTGCATTATTAGCAGTAGTTGCTCTCCATCTAAGAAATCAGAGCTGTGTGTTTCTTTTTCTGGGAACAACAGACTACAGAGAAGGTTCTGGATGCTTTGAGTTATGCGGACCCTCTCCCTCAGAAGTCAGCCTGAGCAGAAGACAGGCGTGCCCTCTCTGGGAAGGGTTCTGAGGGGTAAATTGCGAAGAGCTAAAGTGCAGGAGGGTGATGTGGGTTGGCCACATTCTGGAACAAATTAAAGCTGTGAGGTGGATGGCAGTCAGTGCCCATATGCCCTCTGTCCAGTGGCCCAGCATTTTTCAACAGCCCATCTGGAGAATATGTGAGCAAATGCTCAGCATGGCTGGCTTGGTCCTCAGCCCAGTAAGCTCCCAATAAATGTCCAATAATGACTGCTGCTTCTGCTGCTGCAGTGTTTCCTACAGTCCTGTAGAGTTAATGAATGTGTGTGTGTCTGTGTGTGTCTCTCTCTCTCTCTCTCTCTCTCCCCCCCCCCCGTGTGTGTGTGTGTGTGTGTGTGTGTGTGTGTGTGTGTGTGTGTGTAAAAGGAAGTGCAGGCTGGAAGGGAAGAGAGCATCTTTTAAAAGGCTGGTGGATTCTGGGCAGGAAAGAAAACCATTGTGGGATTCTTGGTCTTTATTCTTTTTCCCATCCCCAAATCTTGAAAGTGTTGAATTTGGAGAGCTTTGGGCTCAGTTGAGAACCTGAGGCAGCATTGTTTTACTGCATGGTAAATTGTTAAAATGAGGCTTGACCTCCTGCCTTTCATAATCCCACCACACCATCCTCTCCCTCTCTCCCAACACGACTGGGAACAACAGTTGCTGAAGTGATTTTGATGAAATGTGGCATTTGTAGTATGTGGCCACCGACCAAAGAATCTGAGCTACGGTCTCCAACATTTTACAGGCTACAAAATAGAAGCTGGCCAGCATTTATTGCTTGTGCTAACAGCTCCAGCCAGGATTTCTAAGCCTACAGAGTAGACTTCTGAGTGTTGCTAATTTTACTATCAGCAAACAGAAGAGCAAAGGGGACATAATATAGAACAGCTGGACAAGAATGTTTTTGAGTGCAATATGAGCATAATAATCTGAAAAAGTATGACTTTCTTTTTTTGCATCTAAAAATATTATAGAAAAAGATGGAATGTAGAATAACTGCAAGCAGAAAGCCTGTGTTGGCCTTTCAAGATGCAGTGATTTACATATTAAGGTAGCTATTAGGAACATGTTAAAAATTCTTTCGGGAAATTTCCAATATGTTAGATAGAACTTTAATATTGCTAGGTGATTTATCACAATAATATAAGGCGTAGTTTAAAAATTCCCTTCATCCATTTGAATAGTTCTTTACCAGCCTATTATATAGGAGGTATATGTCTTACATGGTGTCATATAAACAGCTTGATGTCTTCATCTGGAATTTCTGGAGTTCTGCTCTTAGGAACAGTGATCGGCTAAGTTCTTCCTCTTTCAGTATGTTATATAGGTCATCTACATTTCCCTTTTTACTATTTTATTATATCTAGTGATTCTTAAGATGTACTTAAATTGTACTTTTTGAGACGGGGTATTGCTGTGTACAAAGAGAAACAAGGTTTAACTCAACATGTTCTCTTTAACATACGTGAAATGGGTATGAAGGGAAGAATTGGTTATTAATCTATTTGCTGCTTATTATACTGTGAGGAAAAGTATTTTGTAGGTTTCTGCTTAGTATAACTATCTAGTTTGTGATTACAAAGTGTCTGTATGTACATTGCTTAGTATTCTTTTGAATTTTCTAGTCTTCCTGTAGTGGTAAAACTAGGCAGGATGGTCACACTCCTTTAGTACCTTGTGAGACACCAACAAACATTTTGTAATGAGAATGATAACAGTGTTGATATTATTAATAGGATGTGTTACTATTTGCCTGCCACTCTTTTTTTTTTTTTGAAAATGAGAAACTCCAGATTCATTAGTGAAACACACAATTACCTTCTGTTATCTTAGTCTAAAACATGTATGAAAATAAATCCACAAGTACAGATTAAATAAAATATAGGCTCAAAAAGGTAGACCTTCAACCTCTATCAGGAAAAGGAAGGTTTTTCTTAAGCCCAGGAATTGCTGTGTGATGCCTCCCCACCTCTGTTTGTAGATTTATACTATGCTTTGGCTCCATTCCACTCCACTCTAGTTCTGTGTCCATGGAACATGTAATAATACCTTAGTTGTATCATTTCATGCATTTGGTTGGCTTTAGCCTTGTGAGATCTTTTTTCCCCATTTTTAATGTATATATCCAATACATAATGTTTATATTGAACTTGAGTATTTTGTGAACATAAATACCATGTCAAATTACAATCTTTTCCCATCCCTTTTGACCCTCCTACTACTTCCTGTCCCCTTAAGTCCCAATATCACCCCATGTGATTTTTTTACAAATCATTTCCCTTTCTCCTTCCTACCCTCTCACTCTGCCTTTCCCTTTCCCTCTCCACGAAGTGCATCTTTTTACTTTCTTCCGTGTTTCTTATATTTTTTAAGGTTTTGTTTTCTCAAATTATAGAAACCATATAGTATGTAACTTTCTGGATCTGATTCATTTTGCTGAACAGATGGTCTCAAGGTGCATCCATTTTCTTAAAAATGACTCAAATGTAATTATTCTTAATGGCAGAGTACTACTCCATTGTGTATATATGCCACATCTTCTTTACCTAGTCATCTGTACTCAAGCATATGGGCTTCTTCCAAGATTTGGCTATTATCAATTATGTTGCTGTACAAAAGACATTCAGGTTACCATTACATCGATCAGATTTCTTAGGCTAAAGTTATATCAGAGACCAAATTCATGAATTGCTACATTAAATGAATGTAAGTCTATATTACAAAACCATATTACACATAAAGCAATAGATGTAACAGCATTCATAGCTATTTCAGAATTTTTTTACAGTTCTTTTTCTAATGAGCAGGAAGAAATAGGTAATATCATTATTCAAAACTTACAGAGCATGAAATTTAAGTGTAAAATTCACGAGTCGTAAGTTGAACTAATAGTCAACAAATTCTTAGTCAATTTGACTCTGTGATCTTTTATCTTTACCTCTCAGTTTCAGGGAAAAGATCCCAAGAACCATTGACTTACCAAAACTTACTATTTTTTTTTTTAAACTAAGGATATCCAAAATCAAAACCACTGCTCCCTGCCCTTCCACCGCCAGGTAAATATCTGTACACATCATACTCATCAAAAATTTCACAGATTAAGATTTAACACCAATTCCCCATGCTGAATATATTTATGATATTTTGCTAACTAATGAATTAGTAAAAATAACAATTATAGGGGGAAATTCTCAGATTTTGTGAGAAAGCTGGCACTATTTTAATAGGGTAGTACTGAAATGAGTGATATCTGTTTTTTTGTTGCACTTTCTATTTAGATATTTACTATCCTCCATGTTCTTTGGTGCTGCCTGTTGCTCTATCTCTTCCAAAGATTCCTTCACATATTTTCTGTACTGCTGTGGTTACAAATTTCTTTAGGGATTCTTGGTCACAAAAAATTTTTACTTCCCTTTCAATTTTCAGGGATAATTTTGCTGGATATAACAACCTGGGTTGACACTTGCTGCCTTTTAAAGCTAGAAAGATTTTGCTCCAGCCTCTCCTGGTCCTTAAATTTTGCAGTGAGAAATCTGTGGTAATTGGAATGAGTTTATCTTGGTAGAATAATGTCTTTTTATTCTCTTGCTGACCTTAATATTTTTTTTTTTTGTTGTACTTCAGAGGTTGTGATTATGATATGTCGTGGCCAATCTTGTTGCCGGTTCAGGTTATTTAGTGTTCTAAACTCTTCTTGTACCTTATCATTAATTTCTTTTCCTAGATTCGGAAAATTTTCTTGTAAGACTTCAAAGAATAAATTCTTTATACCTTTGGTGCTGTCTTCTGCTCTTTCTCCCACACCCAGAATTCTGTGACTGATTTTCTCTCAATCATTCATTATCTGATGAACGCAGCTACTTTGCTCATTTCTAATTTTGAAGTCATGCCTAATTATGGAATTTATTTCTTCAGCCTTGTCTTCAATGTCTGAAATTCTATCTGCACAATGTTCACATTGACTTCCCCTGCTTTCAAATCTATTTTTTATGTCCTGAATTTCAGTCACATTTATTTTCAAAATTTTCACTTCTCTATCAAAATGTTCTTTCTTATCTTGTATTTCCTTATTTACTTCAGACAACTTTTTATTTGTGGCTTCTATATGCTCAATAAGCTTTGCATCCATTAGGACCACTATATATTTAGTCAGTTCCTCTTTAAGCCCACTGGTCATTGCTTGCATTTCTTTGAGAACATCTTGTTTGAACTGGCTGTGTGACTCATTTATTTGCTTTTTGACCCCTTCCTTATGAATTCCACTATTTTAGGGTCCATGACATTAGTTTCTGAGGTGTCAGGCATTTCATGTGTGTCCTGTTGCCTTGTCTTCTTCCCATGTTTCTATTGTTGAGGGACTTCACTTTAAATGTCTAACCAAGAAGTTTCTTTGAATGGATATGAGGGTGTTTGTGGGCAGCCAAAATCCCTCTGAAATTCTGTGCTGGGAGTAGGAAGTGAGGGAGGACCAAACTGTTGATGGCCTGTGAGGTGTCTTGATCACCTCAGCAAAGCTCTCCCACTTGTCTTGGCTTCCTTCACCTGAGAGTGGGGACCTCCACCCTTGGAGGTGCTCCCACTACCACCTGGGCCATCCAAAAAGTTGATGGCCTTTGTATCCTCACCACAGCAGTCTCTTGTGCCAGTTTCTTCCTCAGCATTGTTTTAGAGTGTCCCCCCAAACCCCGATGTGCTCTTCTGAACTTTCTTTTACTCTTACCAGTTCAGACTTGGTATTTTTTTTTAAATGGCTCCTGCATATGTCACTGCCTGTTAATGACTGCTGAACATTGCTTCTGATTTAGGCTACAGGAGGCCTTTTACTAGAGAAACTCACATTACATTTGTAGTATGTACTCCACACAGACTTGATTTTGGTTGCTGGGCTAGCAGCTTCTATCAGTTCCCACTTCTCCCACATCCCTGATCTGCATTTACATCAGTCTGAGGTTCTGGGCTCTGGGCTTTCCTCTGTCTGTAATACTGGTGGCTCAGGGGTATTCTCAGTCAGACTTGAGCTGGTTTCTGGGCTGCTGTTTTCCTCTACTTCCTTTTCAGTATTTCTGATCTTCTTGTGGCCTTCTTTTAATTTTTGGAGTGCTCCTTCCTATCCTTGCTAAGCTGAACAGGCAGTTTTTAATATATAATCTCAATTTTTAAAGTAAGTCCGTGACAAGACTTTTCATAGCTCTGTTACTCACACACCATCTTAACCAGAAGTACAGCTTTAAACTTTGTGAGATCTAAAGGTTCTGAGAAGTCCTCCTATAAAGTGAACTTTTAAAGATAGAATTCAGCATCCCTAAATGTTCTTTTGACCATAAAGTCATTTTAAAGTAATATTTATAAATGTATGTGAAATATTGCCTAGTAGAAGTATTCAGAAACTTGCCGCTTTTTTTTTAGGGTTTCATTTTCTTTTCTTTTCTTTTTTTTGAGACAGAGTCTCGCTCTATAAAGGGTTTGATTTTCTTTTGAAACATTGTGGTTAACTCGAATTTATCCTTCACATCCTGGCTCAGGTGTTACTTCCTCTGTACAGATTTTTTTCACTTGCCTTAGAATAGATGTGTAATTTTTTCCTTTTTGTCTCCTACTCCCATTTTTTTTGGGGGGGGTGGCAAGTCTTTGTTATGTTTAGTTTCATATGAAGTTATTTTTCTTCTTTCACTTCTAATCTTCCATATCCTTTAGTGTATATCATTGTTAATATGCAAAATTTTGGCAAAGTACCTGGTTTATTGTAATAGTTCAACAAAGACAGCTGAATGAATGAATGAGTAAGTAGATTTGGAAGCTTAAGAAGAAAGATTATATTTCTAGTGTGTTGATGTGTGATTAATGAATGAATCATTTTGAGTTAAGCACTTTTTCCATTATAGTGACCAATTTTTATGCAGTTGGGTGAATTAAGAGTGATGCTGATGTGAAATGGTTAATTGTTTGTTCTGCTCAAAATACAAGATTGACTTATTCAATCTGTTTCCCCTTATATAGACATAAGTACTACATACATACATATATTATATTATATAAAATGGCATACAGTCATTCCAACTGTCGTCATAACAAAGACATTTTTCTTACCTATACTACTAACCCACAACTCAGGATTTACTTTCTTTAAGTGCTAAGAAAAAAAGCTAGATTTAAAACCTTTTGTTAAAACTCAAAATTATAAATTTGTAGGATTACAGAGTTCAACTGTATTATGATTTTAAGTCATTTTATGTGCAAGTTTAAAATGATTTTCCTGGTATACTCTAGGTTTTAGTCTTATTACTTATATTGTGTTTTAGGCATGTTTTTCTCATACTTTTTCTTCTTTATACCTGTTTTCCTCTTCTTCCTCTCTCTCTCTCTCTCTCTCTTTTTCTCTTTCTTTCTCTTCCTTCTTTCACATTCCAAGGCTTTTAAAATATGTGCTAAATATGGATTACAGTCCCTTGGCATGGCTGTGGAACATTATGGCTCTGTGACTATGGAATTACAAGTGTTATCACTGCTGTGGTGCAACATGTCTTTGGTTGATAGAACATTGGAGGGCTGTAAGGACCCAGGCAAGGATGGAAGATTGGCTAGAAAGCTGTATTTTTAACATCCTTTTCCGCATTTTCTATTGAAGATCGTTCACAAACCAAAAGTATTCTAGTAAAGGGCATTAAGAAGAATTATTATGCCCATGAACCTCTATGTTTCCATCTTAGATACTAGCTGGAAAACTAGAGAGGGTTAAACCAGCTGTCTTGGTTACTTTTTCTGTTGCTGTGAATCAATACCTGACATCCACAAATTTAGAGGAGGAGGAAAGGTTTATTTTAGCTCACAGTTTCAGAAGGTCACAGACCATTCAAGAGTGGCGGGCAACAGTGGAAGTACATGGCAGAGGCCAAAGTGGAGGCAGCTCCTCGACATTAAAAATAGGAAGCCAAGTCAGGGCAAGTTGAGTCCGATCTTCCAAGGAAGGCAGGAAGCAGCTTATATATCTTTTCAGGTCTCATCCCAGTGATCAGCCCCTCCTAGATCCAGGTGTTGAATGTGTGATATGCCCCCTAATACACATGTGTAATCCAATTTGCATGCCTGTAATCCACCCTCCAGACTAGGCCCCAATCTCCCAATAGCACATAGTTCCATAGTGATCCGTAACATTAAAATGTGTGAGAGTTTTGGGTGACATTCCAGATTGGAACCATAATATTCCACTCTTGGCTCCAAAACATTGATGCCCTTATCCCCATTTAAAATGTATTTAGTCCTTCTCCAAAAGTTACCAAAGTCTTAACAGTTTCAGCACTGTTAAAGAAATTCCAAGTCTGTAGCCTCCTCTGAGATGTAAGACAAACTTTTAGCTGGGAACTCCTGTTAAAACCAAAGAGTTAAGCTCTTCCAACATAAAATGGCACAGGGTAAACAGTTCCATTCCAAAAAGGAGGAATACGGGGATAAAAAGCAGTAGGATCAAAACAATTCCTAAACCCAGCTGGGAAAGTGTTAAATCCTGTAGCTCCATGTCCAGCACCCAGAGTAAACTGTGGTGGGGGATGAACTCTAAAGGGCTCGGGTGGCCCCATCGCTCTGGTGTTGCTGCTGGCTGCAACCTCCATCTTCTCTCCTTTGGGCTGGATCCATTCATGGCCTGCTGCAACAGAACTAAAGGCTAAAACAAACAAAGAAAAGAATGACAGTAGTTGCGAAACAGAAGGAGGAGGCAAAGAGACAGAGGAAGAGTGGAGTTAAGACCCTTCCCTCATGATGTCGTGGGAAAAACATCAGATTTAGAAATTAGGGAGTCTGCATTCTAGTTTCTGGCTTCCGTGATCTTGGGAAATTTATCTAGATCATAGTTCCTTCATGAAAAAAATTTATGGATTGCTGGCTGATCTTAATGAGGTCTCTGCCTCCAACAGTCTATGCTGGTAATGTGAGATAATGATTTTGAGTGAGCCGAAGAAAATAAAAAGATATATGTGGTTGTGTTTGGTGATGGTCACTCAGTTCAGATGCCTTAAGCAGTTCCTGCTTTCTCAAGTCCGAGGGACGACTGACCCGAATTAGAAGTTTCTGTTCATTAGCTGGGATAGAGACAGGAATCTGGTTAAGAGGGAAAATAATTGTTACAGCTAACTCCCATCAGGAAGCCAGCACATTGGGGCAGTACATAGCCCTTTGCTAACTAGTCCAGTGTTGCACCTTTAGGTCCTCCAGGAAACCAAGCACAGAAAAGGTATTTGAAGCTTCCAACTTTCATCTTTAGATGAGGGCCACTTTGACAGGGTACAAACTCGTTGGCTAAGCACCAACACTTCCTGGGAGCTGGGTTTAGCCTAGAGACTGTTTGAAAGCCAAAACAAAGAGAATGAGTTTCACATTCTCAAGCAGCTGCTCTGACGTCTGAATTCCAAAGGTGTCCAGAAACAGAGCTCACAGACTTGGACCCTTGACCGTCCATTTCCCTGTAGCCCCTTTTAGAGTAAGCTTGGGGACATTCAGCTGTGGAATGTTAGAAGAGTAGGAGAGTTTCCAGGGTTGTGGGTTGTTAGGCGATTCCCCAGAAAGCAGTTCTATGGAGCCATTCTTATTTTTACATATGGCATATCTGAGAAAGGGATTATTTGGTGATTGTAGCATTTTTTGTTTTATGTGTCTCCCAAGGCAAGGCATGTTTTGTCCTCCATCAAGTCTTAAAAAAATATTTATCCTGGCATCTTCCCATTTTTCTTTCTACATGGAAACTCTGATATTTTAAGACTGGTTGTGAAATCATTCCTAGGTATGCACATTATATGGAGCTCTTTGAAAAGCTTTGAGGGAAAATGAAGAGAAAATGATGGTACTTTTAAGTATCAGACAATACAAACCATTCTTTTGCTGGGATTTTCTTGGTTAGTGAGATGTAGCAAAATGTGGCAGTTATGCATTTTGTAGTGGGACATAATATTGAAAACAGCACAGAAGATGAGAATTGGAAAAAAATGTTCTCATGATAGCATCATGAGAGCAAAGCTATCTTATAGTTAAATAAAGCATGAACAATAATTTTGGGTTAGGTATGTTCTTTAATTATGCATTTGAGTTTGGTAATAAAAGACTCATGCTTTTCAAAAATGTTTGGAATTTAAATATACTGTTTCTTTTTCCTACTCTTCAGGAGAGCACTTACCAATGCAAAAGTTACCTCTAGCCTGTTCTTGTCCATTAAAAATTAAATGCTTTTACAGTAAATTATTAAAAGTGCTAGGTTGGCTGCAAATCATCAAAGGTACCATAAACCATTATGCAAGAAAGCAAGTGAGAAATCTGATTAAATCTAAAGGATCAGAAGGCATATACATCCCTCGATATCCATCACAAATCTGAAACTACAAAAGCAACCATAAAATGCTACATTAAATTACTTTAAAAACTCTTCCAGGATTTTCAGAGTTCGACAGTGACTTGCCTTTTCAATTAAGTATGAACCAAGAACCTTCTACTTCCAAATCACAGCTACATCACTATTTAGATATTATTTCCACTTTCTTTAAATCTGCAGCAAAATTAACCCCATTTTTCCAGTGATACTGTGCCCTTAATGTAACTGAGACAATCATAACAGAGTTTGCTGAAAATCTATTTATTAATTAAACAATTCTGCATTCCCCCAGGTGTTTATGATCTCATTTGATTACAATGAAATGACATGAAGTGTCCTGAAATGTTCCAAAATCATATAGAAAATGTTAGAAGTATTTAAGTGTGTTTCCTAAGTAAGGAAACTTGGTCCTCGATGTGGCTGTGTGGGAGGTGATAAAACGTTTAGGAGGTGGGAATTAGTGCAAGATCATATTTGTTCATTGAGTGCTTTGACCTTGGGAAAAGTAATATAGTTCTTGTGAGACCCTTATTAGTTCTCAAGAGAGAGTAGTTTTGGACTTTTCAGCATCCTAGCCTTTGAAATAAAATACCTCTTTTCTGTACATATTACCCAGCCTTGGGTATTTGTTATAGCAGTGAAAAATGGACTAAGAACAGATGCAAAATGTAAAACTCTCATGATTGTGCCTGGCATATTGGACATGCTCAGTAAGGGAAGGCTTTTGTTCTTGCTAACTCACTTAAAAACTCAAGAGGAGGGGTTGGAGGAGTGACACAGTGGTTAAAGCACTTGCCTAGCAAGTGGAATGCCCTGGGTTGGATTTCCCAGCACCATACAAGCTAGGTGTGGTGGTGCATGCATGTAATCTCAGCACTCGGGAGGCTGAGGCAGGAGAATTGCCTGAGGCCAAGGTTAGACCGAACTCCAGACTGGGCCACAGAATGGGACCCTATCTCAAACAAAACAAACAAAGCAAAACAAAACAAACTCAGATTAATAGTTCAGTGCTACTTACAGCACGTGAGCCCAGCACTGAATGATTCTGAAGCCAGTAACTCCGAACATTACTGGTCTTCTTACACTTACAATCATCTAGCTACTCAAATATTTATGAAATGATCTGTTGAAACAACTTTTCGACAAATGAAGAAGTACTAGAGAAATAAAAATATAAACGTGGAGGTAACATTTAATCTAGCTGCAGAAATGATGGAGAGGGACAATAGTCAAATTCAGTATTTGTGATTGAGTTTTAGAGTGGGTCTGCTGCCTCTCACTCATGTTCATATCTGCTTAGGGGAATGAGGAGAAATTATTCTATAGCTTAGCTTGGATTGGTTTGGATGGTTAATGAATCTGAACAAAAATGTGAAAGGCAAACATTTGAGGGACCAAATGTCAGGTGATTTCATTTGTCAGTGGTTTTCAAACTTTAGTCCTCGTGTAAATGATCGGGAAGACCGGTAAATCACATTTTGTGTGAAAGTGTGACCATGGATTTCTGCTTTAGTAGAATTTGCACTGATAACCAGCTGGCAGGGTTATTGGCCCAAAGATTTCATTTTGTGAACCACAGGTTTAGTTATCTAACTTAAGTATAACCACATTTCAAGAAAGTAGAAAGTATGTGTTTTTAGCCTATTTTATAGGCAAGAAGATGGATGAGTGGTTTCACAAGGTAGTGGTTTAACTCCTGGTTGG
This sequence comes from Ctenodactylus gundi, assembly GCA_004027205.1. Lineage (NCBI taxonomy): Eukaryota > Metazoa > Chordata > Mammalia > Rodentia > Ctenodactylidae > Ctenodactylus > Ctenodactylus gundi. The sequence goes on from PVKB01003766.1 coordinate 28,731, forward strand.
AGGGAAGATGAGAATTTGCTTTCAAAGAATCTTCAGAATCTCTCCAATAAGAGACAAAGATTAAAACTACAGCTACTCATTTCCATGCTCTCCTACTCCCTAGAAAAAAGAATGTCATTAGAATGAGATAGAAACAATCATTGGTATATACCCAACGTCATGTGGTCCCAGAGACAATGAAAAATAAAGCCATTTTCTGAGAGACTCTTTCACACATTAGATGGGATAAAAGGAGCTGTGGGATAGTTTAATGATTTGGTTAATTTTATGTAGTATGTAAAACATTGGGACATCAGATGTCTTGAAAACCCAACGAGTTAATTATAAGAAGAAAAATGTATAGCTTCTTTTATCAACTTGATTACCATCTGCTATAGGATCCAAAATACATCTGAGTTCAATGGCAACACAATGGGTGGGGTAAGTTCTAAATCAAAAATCAGGCCTCATTTATTTACTTCCTTTTTGATACTGGGGCCTGAACTCAGAGCTTCTGTACTGAACTATATCTTCACATTTTTTATTTTTATTTAGTTTATTTATTTTTAAGGCAAGTTCTTGCTAAGTTACTAAGTTGCTGAGTGTGAGATCAGAGGTCGTGCTCAGCAGCCATAATGGGCAGTGATGTAATCAGGAGCCATTAAAAAGAAAAAAGAAAAAAAGAGCCTGATATTGAACTGATAAAAATAAAAGAAGGTTCAGAAGAGCACATCAGGGTTTTGGGGTCACTTCTAAACAGTGCCGAGGAAGAAATTGGCACAAAGGACAGTTGTGGAGCGGAGAGAAAGGCTGCCGACACTCTTAATGACTCGGGTGGTAGTGGGAGCACCTCCAAGGGTGGAGAGCCCTTCCCTCAGGTGAGGAAAGCCAGGATGGGCAGGAGAGCTTTGCTAAGGGGGCTGGGTGTGATCCAGATACCACAGATGACATTGGACTGTTAGGTCCTCTCTCATTGCCTACTCCCAGCACAGATCTCACAGGAATTTTGGCTTCCCCTACACACCCTATACCTATTCAAATAAACCTCTCGGCTAGGCCTTTAAAGTGAAGTCCCTCAACAACAGAAACATGGGAAGAGGACAGGGCAACAGGACACCCACAGAGATGCCTGAGACCCCAGAAACGAATGTCATGGGCCCTGAAATAGTGGAATAAATGTGGCTGAAATTCAGGATATGAAAAATACATTTGAAAGCAGGGGAAGTCAATGTGAACATTGTGAGGACACAATTTCAGACCTTGCAGACAAGGCTGAAGAAACAAATGCTATAATTAGTCACAACTCCAAAATTACAAATGAGCAAAGTAGCTGGATGCAACAGCTGATGGATGATTCAAAGAGAATTCTGGGTGTGGGAGAAAGAGCAGAAGACAACGCTGAAAATATAAAAATTTATTCACTAAAATCATGCATGAAAATTTCCTAAATTAAGGAAAAGAAATTAATTTTCAGGTACAACAAGCTTATGAAACATAAAGTAACCTCAGCCAGCAAGAGACTTGCCATGACATCAGAAATACAAAAATAATGAAAGACTATCAAAACCAGATATTATTCTACCAAGATGACCTCATTCAAATTACCACAGATTTCTCAATGCAAACTTTAAGGGCCAGGAAGCCTGGAGCAAAATCTTTCAAGCTTTAAAAGACAGCAACTGTCAACCCATGTTGTTGTATTCAGCAAAATTATTCCTGAAAATTGAAGGGGAAGTAAAAATTTTTCATGACCAAGAATCCCTAAAGAAATCTGTAAGAACTAGCCCAGAATTGTAGAAAATACTAGAGTCTTAGAGAAAGAGAGAGAGAGAGAGAGAGAGAGAGAGAGAGAGAGAGAGAGAGAGAGAAACAGACAGACAGACACAAGCAGCACCAAAGAACATGGAGGAAAGGAAACATCTAAAGGGAAAGTGTAACAAAAAATAGACATCACTCATTTGAGTGGTATCCCATTAAAATACCGTCAGCTTTCTCATAAAATCTGTGAAACTTCCTCCTATGATTGTTAGGTTTACTAGTATATTGGTTAGCAAATCATAATTATATTGAATATGGGGAATTGGTATAAAAATCTTAATCTGTGAAATTTTTTTGATGTGTATGATGAGTACAGATATTGAGCTGAGGGTGGATGTCAGAAAGTGGTGATTTTGATTTTGGATATTATTAGTTTTAAAAACAGTAAGCTTTAGTAAGTTGATGGTTCTTAGGGTCTTTCCCCTGAAGCTGTCATTAAGTGGTTAAAGATAAAAGATCACATAGCTTTAGTTCATTGGCTAAGAACTCAGTTAACTTAATTCAGTCTGTGACGTTGAATTTTACATTTTAATTTCGCGCTATGTGATTAAATTTGTAACAATGACCTTACCCATTTCTTCCCCCTCCTCTTTGGAAAGAACTGTTTAAAAATTCTGAAATAACTAAATATGCCTTTATAGCTATTTTTATGTGTAATGTACTTTTGTGAGATAAACTTAAGTTCATTTAATGTAGTGAATCATTTATTTGGTCTTTGATATAAGTTTAGCCTAAGAAATCTGACTGATGTAATGATAACCTGAACATCTTTTGTATAGTAGTGCAGTTGATAATAGCCAAATCTTGGAAGAAGCCAATATGTCTGAGTGCAGATGACTGGAGAAAGAAGATGTGGTGTATATACACAATGGAGTATTACTCTGCCATTAAGAATGACACATTTGATTCATATTTGGGAAAATGGATGCACTTGAGACCATTATGTTTAGTGAAGTGAATCAGACTGAGAAGGTTAATTATTATGCGGTTTCTCTAATATGAAAAATCAAACCATAAAAAATATAAGAGATGTGGAACAAAGTAAGAAGGTGGACTTTGTAGAGAGGGAAAGGGAAAGGTGGGCTAAGAGCATGCGAAGAAGAAAGGGAGGTGATATGTAAAAATAAAATCAAATGGGGTGATAGTGGAAGTTACAGGGGAGGTAAAAGTTGTGAAGGGTCAAAAGGAGGGAGGGGAAGGGATTATAATTTTGATGCAATATACATGTGTACAAAATACCCAAGTTCAATATAAATATCCCCCTCTCTCTCTTTCTCTATCTCTCTCTCTCTCTCTCTCTCTCTCTCACACACACACACATCCTAGTAAAATGGGGGGGGGGGGAGAGAAAAAAACCTAGATGATGTAGAAATGACTGCAGATTCAGAAATTTATAAACCTTGGTTCAGTCGTTTACTGAAGATGCAGAAAAGTAAAAATGGAAGGATTGACCCCTATAGTTTGTTGTGTCTCAGTTCTTAAATATTTTGATTTTTTGTGTTTGTTTTTATCCGTGAAGACACCTCAAGTTTGCCTACAAACTTCTCCAGAAATATCTTGAAATCTTCAAAAAGGAATGCTCTTGTACTCACATAAGAACACGTGACAAAGAAATGGTAGTGTACATTGGGAATATCCTAAAGGCATACACTTTAAAAATGAGAAGTGATGGTGTGGCTGATCATATGTACATTTAACCAAAGATGTAAATTTACATTTTAAAGGCAAGGACAACAGTCATAGTAATAATTGATTCGAGCAAAAATTATCAGTGGCTGGTCACACTGGTGTGTCAAGCCCTTCCCAACTCTGAGTTGAATGATATCACAATGGCAGCTTGAAGTCAGCCTTCATGGGAGTATTAAAATGAGGAAACTGGGAAAATTAAAAGTAATTATATTTTTTAAAATTATTAAAATTTTTCCCTTGAGGGAGAAATGTTGAGAAAAGCTCCTCAATAGGTTTCCTATGCTTATACATGTCTTGTTGAGTATGCTAAGCATGTGCCCTGCCCTCTCTTTCCCTGTTTTTTCTCAGGGCTCTATTTGCAGTGGTCAGCTTTGCAGTAAGGTATGCCTCTGAGACATCTGATAAGTATTGTTTACTGCTCACTATAAAGGCAGTGAATTATTGAAGCTAAGTGTTTTTCTCCTACAGTGCAATATTCTGCATAAGCAGGTATGATTTCTGTGCAATGAGAAATAAGATCTGTCATCCCTGATTGAGTCTTGTGTTCCCTGCAAGTGTCCAGGAAGCTGTAACAGGTTATCTTAAGCTTATAAAAGTAACGTGAAATCAAATCCTTGACACACAGTTTTGGTGGCAAGATGTAATAATGATGCAGACATGACTTTCTGAGAAGAGAAGAACAACAAAGTTCATAAACCGGGTTCAGAGAAGTGGGAAAACTCCCTGGAATCTGGTAGTCAGTGTTCCTACTCAGGTACCACACAGAGAGACATATATGTGGAACATAGAAGAGGAAGAAAGTTTTCTCACTGTCCTGTTAAAAAAGAAAGTTGAATTAATGCCTAGAGATTGAAATGCAAAAGCAGAAGTAAACCGCCAGAACAGTGCTTGATTTTTGTTCGTTCTTTTCTCTTTGTGGGTAAAGGAAGGAATTTTATCAGAAAAATGAACAACAGCTGGGCATGGTCATGCATGCCTGTAATCCCAGCACTCGTGAGGCTGAGGCAGGTGGATTTCCCTGAGTCTCATAAAAAAGAAAAGAAAAAAGAAAGAAAGAAAGGAAGAAAGAAAGAAAAAAGACAAGAAAAACAAGCAAGTTTAATGGCTCCAGCTCAAAGGCATTGTATTTGTGTCTGCTGAGCCAAGACTCCACAAAGACAGACAATTAGTGTCAACATGAACGATCTTGGGCTAAAACCACTGGTCTTGATGGTCCGAAATCACTGGTGAAGCCATATGCAAGAGGCTGCTCAAAATGAGAAGGTCTTGCCTAATGGTGCTGAGGGTCTGCATTCATGCAGGTGGCCCTGACCATAGCTCAACTTGGTCTCTCAGAGGGTGGTGTGCTGTACGTGAGAGTCACCAGGTGCCATCATAGTGGAATTGTAGCCATAGTGTGTACAGGAACAGGAAAAAAGTGACTCTGGGCCCTGACCGTTGCTGGACACCAGAAGGCACCTGAGGCAGGAAGTAGTGCTGGTGCTAAGGCGCTGATGCTGGGGTGAGAGATTGAAAGATGCAACACAAAAAGGTGAAGGATTTCATTTCTTTCCTGCCACCCCTGCTTCTGTCATAGTCTAGTCTCTTGTGCATATTTAACTTCTGCCCTTGGGGCTGGGAAACAGCAGGGCCTGGAGGCTGTTGCTGTTGACCCTGATACGCTGTTACACTGATGCCTGAATTCAAGTGATAAGGACACAGTTAGGAATAGGAAAGGGAAGCTACCTTGACGTACTTCAGTCCCACATGCTGTTGGGGTTTCCATTACTGAACACATAATTGGTAATGTTGTTTTTCATGCTTGTGAGTGCCTGTACACACCAGAGGGAAATTACCTTGTTCAAAATATGACGTGCTTTTCTGCATGTCTACCAGAAATAGTGTATAAACCCAGAGGCAAGAAGGGAAACTCAGCTTGAGGTAGGGACATGATGACTACCAGAGTACTAGAAGAGGCCATTTTCCTGTATGATACCTCTACTTCTCTGTCACAGCTAACAAGTCCCCTCACATTTCTCTTTCATTTTTTAAAGACAGCAATTAATGTGCTCCTAATCTTCTGTTGAAACCTGAAAGTCTTACCAATGCAGGCCCCTGAATCTCAGAGTAGATATTCTCACTTAGAGATGGATTAGTCTAGCCTCAGCAAAACAAGGTGGAAACGATCCAGTGAACATCTCTCATCAAATGGAAATGGTTTATTTAAGAGTGCAGACTTGGCATCTGAGATGTCGCTGAGTTTTACATGAAAAATTGGCAGACATCTCTGTGGTAGAAATGTTATTCCCTACTCCAGTTCCTGGAGCAGAGTGTCTAGCTCAGCAGGGCCCTTGATTCACCAAGGTGCATCTGTAACTCTGGGCTGAGTTTAGAGACAGTTCAGCTAGGTTGGCAGCCAATGGTATCTGCTGGGTGGCAGCACCATCCATCTGCAGTGGCATTTCTGGAAGACCAGATAGCAGTGGGCTGAGTGGAACCATTGCCCTCATCTAGGATGAAACTCCTAAGGATTCTAGCCTAGCCGCTTGGTCTGCCACCTGGAAGTTTAAGGTTGGCAGATTAAAGACATTTTTCTCTGGAGCCATAAACTGTGTAAATAAATTATCTGTGTTGTTCACATAGCCTGAGTCACTGTGTCTGCCCTCTGTAAGGGCTTGTTCTCTGATCAGACAAGCTAGAAACTGGCTACTGCTGAAGCCTTTAGGGGCCAGATTGCTGTTATTGCTGTTGGTTTCAGGACCTCATCAAAGATGGCAATGTATTCACCATCCCAGACTGGGCACTGTAAGGATTGCATTGTTTCTAATGCACAACCTTCCACTGCAGACCACACTGTGACTCCTGCCAAGATTTGGCCTGTTTGTTCTGTGGCTTAGCGGAGGCCACATTGCACGGGACATTACCTCTTTCTGTTCCTCGCAAATTGACTATGTCGAATATTTGACCCACTTTTGAAACTAACATTGTTGCTTTACTACTTTGACATTTTTTCAAGGTATGGTAATGCTGTTCCTATCCAGTGACTCTAGCCTCACTATTGTGGTCCTTAAAATGAAACAGTGTCACTTGTTATACTTTTTGGATCATTTGCAAAGACCACCCAGCAATAGACTCATAGCTACACAACTTAATGGTTATTCAGTTCTCCTTATCATCTGTAGTATTGTTGAGTGATGGAATGGCATTCTCAAAAATCAACCCAAGAAAGTTTCTGACCTTTTGTCCCTTAACTTTTTCTGGTCCACTTACCTTAGAAAGGCAGTTTTGGTCACTTAGTGTGGCTGTCTCAAGAAAGGGGTTTTGATTCTTTGCCGCTCCTAGTTACTGACCAGGCCAAAAGAAATAAAACTATATGGACTTTCTGTTTGGAAGTCTGACCATTCATGTATGGTGCCTATATGTCCCAACAGCAAGCCCAGGTCTGCCTAGGTGGTATGCTTCTAGGTGGTAGCTAGGTCAAAGGGACCTGGACGTGATTTTCCCTACGCTATTCTGTAGTTCCTGTCATTAATGGCAACAAACACACAGTCCGGCACAAAATTGTCTGACTAAAAGATTTAGTCTGACTAAAAGATTCACATGCTTTTCCTGATGCAAGCTTTTGCAGTATATGGAGACTGGGGCTGAAACTAGTACTTAAGTCAATACAATTGTTATTCAAGTCAAGTTTAAAGTTTCAAAGTGGAATAGCTGGGACCTTTTCAGATTCTGTGTTTGCATGTGAATCAGAATGAGCATGAAAGTTCGCAACATTCAGAAAGAGACTGTTTTTTGACCCATAGATTGCCTCTTATACTTGCTAGAATTTACAAGGATCAATGAATTATCTTAATCTTTTTTCTATAGGTCATAATACATAACAGACTGACTTTACACCATATACTAGCTATGGCAGTTGGAGTGATGGCACTGAAAATGGTCCACATCTTAATCCTCAGAACTTGTGACTATGCTACTTTACATGGTAAAAGGGACTTTGAAGTTGTGCTGAAATTAAGGATATTGATTTGGAAAGATTATCCTGGAGTGGCTGAGTCAGCCCAGTGTAATTGCAGGGTTCATATAAGATGAAGCCAGGAAGGTCAGAAATGAGAGCAAAAGTGTAAGGATGGGAGCCAAAGTCGGAGAGGAGAGAGATACTTTGAGGATAGAGGAATGGGCATGAGCCAATGAAAACTGGAGCCTTTCGGAAGCTGGAAAAAGTAAGAAAGCACATATCCCACTACCGCCTCCAGAGGTAATGTACTCCAGTAGAACCATTAGCGACTCTGTTCATCAATACTGTGAGACAAAAATTTGTCTTGCTTTAGAGGTAGGTTTTTGGCCATTAATTATAACTAATAAGAAACTAATGTGATTGTGGTTCTGAGATTGAGATGCTCAGTGGCAAATACTCTCAAAATGGGTAATTGGCTTTGGAATGGGAGTTATGAAGAGACTTTGAGGATCGTGACAGAATAAGCCTAGATTGCCTTGAATGAACATTAAGCAGAAATATTTATATTAGAGAATCTGCCTATAATGGCATGGGAATTGAAAAGAATGATAGATAAAACCAATATATCTTGGGAAAATACCTAAATTCTTACAAACAAACAAACTTTTGGTAAAAATATGGATTCTAGAAAACCTTTAGCAAGGATACAAGAGAAAACTAGGAATACAATTTTTGGAAACTGAAAGGTGATTCTTGCTATGTAGTAGTAGAATGCTTGGTGGTGAAAGCCAAGAGCTAAGGTGCAGACTTTCCTCTGCTGCTTATAATAAAATGTGAAAAAAAAAAATAGATGGACTGAGGGAAGACCTATTAAAAAAAAGAAATCAGGATTGGATGATTCAGAAAATAGTCAGTCTACCCTGCAAGAGATACTAAAATTAGGAGATTTAAGTGATGAATATGTACCCTGAAGGCAAAGCAAAGATATGGCTGGACAATTTTTTGCTAGTACCTCAGAAGGTCCACAAGGCCAGTGATTTTAGTTTCAGAAAAGCCACTCTGAAGCGATTAGACTTGTCTTCAAGCCAGAGTGGGGTGACCCAGGAAATATCTCAGAAAGACTCTCTTGACTCATTATATGAATCCTTAAGACATATAAAGGAGTGCCATGTGATTTTTGAAAATATTATTTAAATAGAAACACTGCCAGCTTGGACTGAAAGGAACAGAACCGGGATTGAACTATGGAAAGTTATAGGACTTCCAAAACTGCGTAGACAGGAGGTAGATTAGTAAAGCCACTTGCCTGCAAACACACACTGTTCTTCAAGAACACAAGAATATCTCCAAAGGCAAGGCTTTAGGCTCTGAGGGTTATTCCCAAACTCAAAGCCTGATGGGATTTGTCCTGATGGATCAAAAAACAACATAGAAATAAATAGCAAATTTCTTCTGTCTTCATGTGCTCTCCCAAAATATATTTTTATCACTTAGAGGAAAAGAAAAGAAAAAAAAAAGCTACTGTAGATTAAATCTGTACTTTCATCAACTTTTCTAAGTTAGGGGCTAAGGCATAGCTCAGCGCTTAAAGCAGTTTGCTTACCATGTGCAAGGCTCCGGCTTTGATTTCTCAGCACCACATAAAGATTAGCTGGGCATAGTGGTGCACACTTGTAATTCTAGCACTTGGGAGGCTGAGGCAGGAGGATTGCCATGAGTTCAACAGCAACGTGGGTTACATAGTGAGTTCAGGACCAGCTTGCACTGTAGTGCAAGACCTTTTCTTAAAAAAATAAAAATAAAAAAGATATTTGGTACCAACGAAGAGGAGCAGAACACATTGCTTTCATGACCTGTATCTTTCCAGATGTTAAGGTTATGAAAGACAAACAGATGAAGGAATGTTTTTGAGATTAAAGAATAAAAGGAGAATGATGATCTTGAATCGGATTCTTGAATAATAAAAAAGAACTTTTCTCTCTTTTTGGTATGAAAGACAGTAGTAGGTCAGCTGGTGAAATTAAATGAAATCTGTAGAGCATATAATAGCTGGATATAAGTATTACTTTTTATAGATTTTAATTGTGGTATGGCTTTGTAAGAGAATATCTTTGTTAATAAAAACACATACTTAAACTGTTCAGGGAGAAATGTACACACAAATATATTTACATAGATTGGCATCATGACAAAGAACAATGGAAACACCTTACCATTTGGCAAATCTGTCAAGGGTATGTGGGGATTATTTGTGTGTAATCTCAGGTGAAGAATTTTACTTGCATTTCAGACAGTACTCCAGCCTACAAGATATCACACACCATGTGGTAGTGACTAGAGTGAACGTGAAGCTCCTATTAACAAAGAGGCCTGACAACACAGTGCTTTGAGGAACAGTGAACTCTGTTCTCATTCCCAACGCCGTCCAGAATGCTGGGCCCCTTCACTCTTGCAGCCATTCCAGGCCCATCGCCCCTTGCTTCTTACCACCTTTACGGCACTACCTACCCTCTTCTCCACAGTTGGAGCTAGTCTATGGGCATGTCATGTCCAGATCATAAAAAGGGGTAAGAAAGTGCAATGCCCATGTATGGTGCTTTTGGCACAGGCCAAGAGTCACAAATGTCATGTCTAATCAGTATTTCTGATGGGGAGAACTCGTCACATGACATATTTTGTTACCAAGGAAGGAGACTGTGGTGGGAAAAGGAATGCATGGTATAGCTGGCTGCATGCATAGCTGAAACTCTGCTGCCCTGGAGGAAGAATAGGATGGGTTTGGTGGGCAGCTGCAAATCTTTGCCCCATGTATTACATCAGTGGCATGGTTTATTTATTTCTCTTCCTCGTTCAGTCTGCAAGCTGACTCAGGACCAAGGACCAAGGACTATGCTTTCACTACTCGATTCCTGGTATCGATGCGGAGCTCACAGCCCCACACATATGAAGCTGTCATTATGCTTCTGCTGAAGAATGAAGGAGGCAGGTTGAATGCGTGGGCCGGGGGAGCAGGATGAGGGCAGAGGGGGTGATGCCTTCACTGCCTAGTTCAGGAAAGCAAACTCGCTTAGGGCTCTGCTCTGCACACTGAGTTTCTAGGAGGCACTTGATGAAAGCTCTGCTAAAGAAAAGAAAATTCAGAAAAAGAGAAAAAGGACCAAATTTTAAATGTGGCCCTTCATAGTTCAGCTCTAAAGAAAGAATTTCCTGGTTATCACCGGGCAGCTTCGCTTTCTCCACAGTCATCAGCACGAGAAGATAGAAAGCCTGTGAGCCTGTACACATCTGCGAAATAGTCGTTGAACATATGAAGAAGTTTTGAACTGTGTACAGGAGCTTGCTTATCACAGAAGCCGACTTCCTGGCCACCAGGCAGGGTCTGAGAAGCAGGGGCCTGGACCTTTGTTCTTTTGCAGACCCCACCTTTCAGTCCCCATAGAAGGAGAGTTTCCAGCTGGCCTAAATCAGCAAAAGTGAGCAGGGCTCCCCATCCTGGGCTCCTGGAGGCAACAGCAGATGGCCAATAGGCAAAGCAATTAATCAAGTCACTAAATGTCCTCAGATTTGGTTTTCAAGTGCACCAAGATAGTTACGCATGGCTACTGTTGTTATTGTGTGTCATATTTATTTGACATCAGTGTCCAACCCTTAGATGTCTCTCACTAGCTCAGGCTAAAGAGCATATGCATTGTATTTTAATTAGCATTTTCCAAGATTAAAGGAAATTCTAAGACTGAAAAGTCAGGACACCATGAGCTCATGTACAAAGGCCATCCAAGGGGCCTGTTTCGGTGTTTTGATGTAGCCCAAGCACCGGAGTCGTGAAACAGTCTTTTTGAAAATACGAATTTTAGAAAATCTTTTTGAGTATGTTACCACATGCCTTGTCTATCTCTCTGGAGGAATTGGTTGTGACTTTTGTGATCTCCTTCCTTTCTCCCATTTCCTTCTGTTATTCACATGAGAGCCTAGCTTAGTTGCAGAAGAAATTCTCTTAGAATCTAACCTTCATCGGGGAAGGCTGTCAGCAGTAAGTAGGTGGCCAAACGACAACATGGTATCAGTGCCAGCGAAGTCACTTGTTGACCTGAATAAGGGTTGGCAAAGCATAGGGTGTGGGGTTTGCCTCAGAACATCTGCATGAATTGTGTGTTTCTGACAGGACTTTGTAACATCAAAAGAGCCTCTGGGAAGACCTATGGAGAGGGAAGTTTGGTTGTAGACATGGAGATAAAGAAAATGAGGCATCAGGAATAGGCACAGATAAGGTGAGCATATCACCCTGGGGATCTTAAAGTGCACTTGGAAGCAGTGCCCTCAGGGCAGTATGATGTCCCATGCAGAGTCAGAAAGTCCTGGTCTAGTCCAGTCACTGCTGTGCTGGTGAGGTACTCTAATCACCTTCGTTGAACTGTCACCTTCTTGTAAAATGCCCAAGTAGAATTCCCTAGATAATCCTCAATAAGCCTTATCCACTTGGTATGGCCAGTCTAAGCCAAAGTGTCAGGAAAATGGAAAGAGATACAGAGGATGAGCAGTATTGTACACCGACTCATCCATAAGGCCTCGGGTTGGAGATTTGGTGCAGTAGGTACAAGGGAGGAGCTTATTTATGAATCAGAAGCAGGGGTTTGGCACATGTAGCTCTTCCATGACTGAGCGTTTAGCACAATGAAGGGAAACAATACTGAGAGAGAACTTCTCAAATGTAGTATGGATAAAAATGATTTCAATGACATTACATATAATATATATGTGATATATGCATATATATGTTACATATATACATTCCCAAGCCCTCTCTAACCCCAGGATTTTGATTATATAGGTCTAGAATGCAGCATAAGACTGAATTGAGGGTAGTGGGGGGGGCGGGGTAGGGACGCACACAAAAAAGAAACAAAAGACTGAGTGTGCACTGCCACACCTGGCTAATTTTTAGGTGGTGCTGGGGAATGGAGGAATGGAGTGCAGGGCTTTGCATGTGCTAGGCAAGCACTCGCCACTGAGCTATGCCCCCACCCCAGGGCTCTGCGTTTTCAAATGATGCTGGATGCTTCTGATGCAGTGGATTCACAGATTAAGAATAATGTTCTAGCTTTTCTTTTTCTTTCTTTCTTTCTTTCTTTCTTTCTTTCTTTCTTTCTTTCTTTCTTTCTTTCTGAGACAGGAACTCACTGTGTACTCCAGGCTGGTCCTTAACTCACTATGTAGCCCAGGCTGGCCCTGGACTCACGACAATCCTGCCTCAGCCTCCTGAGTGCTAGGATTACAGGTGTGCACCACCATACCCAATTTATGTGGTTCCAGGGTATCGAACTCGGGTACTTAGCGCTTGCTAGGCAGGCGCTTGGGAATCGAACTTGGGTACTTAGTGCTTTCTAGGCAGGCGCTTTAACCTCTGAGCTGTTCCTCCAGCCCACTGTTCTAGGTTTTCATTGGAGAGACAAACAATGGGCTTTTGATGTAACATGTGAATAGTGTTTAGCTTTTCCCTTGCCTGTGGTTATTCTGTACATGGTGTATTATCAAACCTGGGAACAAGAAGTTCCTTATCTGAAGGCAGTGAACAGGCCCTTATGACATTTCTGCTTACTGCAATGGAAGAGAGGTTTTCCCACCACAGGCCATTGCAGAGCCTTTGATTTGATGAGGGTATGGGACGTTTTCTTCTGCATTTCTCCAAAAAAGACACAGTTCAAATAAGTTGTGACATGAGGCAGATCATGTGTTTGTTAGGGGGTTTCTTGGAATGACTAGAGGGAAGTGGAAGCTGCAAGGTGCACAGGGAAATTGAGCCAGAATCCAAGTCTCCAGTGCATCCATTAGAGAGTGGAAAGAGCTGGCAAACTGAGTTATAGGGCCATAATTCCATCTCAGGGTTGTGGCACTAGCATAAGCAACTTAAATTCTTCCATGGTAGTTTATGAACACTTCACCCTCCCTACCCTAACTTCACCTCCTGCCTCAGTAGATTAATAGCTCTGTAAATTACAGTGGTATTAAAATATATGTATTATATTTCAATATGAACCTTTCATATGGGTATGAAAGTGCCCTCAACTTACAGCTCCCTGGGTGACGTGTCCTGCTGTGTGTACTAATGCAGTTTCAGTTTTGCAAGCTAGAAGGGACTTCCAGATATAACTTTCATAAGCTCTGTGGACTTTAACTCAGACTCTTATGGCTGGGACACAGCAATTACAAAAAACATTGAGCCAACACAAAGATGGACAGTAGGGGATCCCCAGAAAACGAGTTTAGCATATAGATATTGGGCAGAGTGACACTATGGTATATGTGTGTGTTTGTGTGTGTGTGTGCGCGCATGTACACACGCACATAAAAGAAAGGACTGACAGAGGTCTGAGAGCCGAAGATATTTGCCATTTGAAGGCAAAAAAAAAAAAAAAAAAAAAAATTTGAGGATTTGTACGTTTAAAGGGATAGTTGAAGAAATATCCCACCAAAGATTTTTGTGTATGAAAGTAACAATGAAAATGATGCCTGGGATGAACTGGTCACTCAGGATGGCCTCAGGGATAGTAGGCTGGCTGAAATTGGGCCCTGAGAAGAAGAGTTTTATCTTCTGATTGTATTTATGCAACGAGCATGGTTCATTTGAAGGTTTGAAGTTTGGGTTGGCTTGGTGAAGAGCTGGTGGTAATCATAGGCCCACGCCCCTCCCATCTTTCTTGCAGAGGGTAGAGAAACACATCTGTGTTCTTGTCTTCCAGTCCTCTCTCGGATCCATATCATATTTCAGAGCCTGAGTAAGACTAGTGAAACTTATGTCTCTGGATTTTTGATTTACTATCTGTCAGGCTCTGTTGATATCAGGGTATTATCCCTCAAAGTGAGCATTTCCAAATTATTTAAACTGTATTGTCTGGATAGCTTAAAATAGACTTTAGATCCTTTTCCCAGGTAGGGTTGGCATCAGTTTCAGCCCTCGTGACTACTAAATAGTACTATGGAAGGCTCTGGAATCAAGGATCAAGGCAGAAGAAGAGAGGAAGGGAAAGAATGAGACAAAGGGAGAGAGAGGAACACAGTAGAGCAGATGGGAGAGAAGCAGCGGCAACCTGCCCAAAGACAGGACAGAGCTGGAAAGACTCCCGTTGCTACAAAAACCGTTGATCAAGAAGGCCAAGGCGATTTTAAGATGTGAGAGCAACTTCTTACTTCCACCACACGGGGGCAGACTCTACTTACCAAAAAAGCAACAACTTGCAAAGAGAAAGGGTGAAGGGTTCCTCTTGGTGTGCGAGGATCAAGTCTGTCCTAACTGTCCACTCCCAGTCCTAACGCTGGGCACAATGCCTGCGCAGATCAAAGGGGAAATAAAATTCTGACTTTGCTCAAACTTAGATTCTGATATAACATAGAGTATTGAATTATTATTTAAACAGATACCTAACACATCACTTTGCCATCTTAACTTGCTATTTAAAATATAAAATTACTCAAGCTTCTTGTGGGTGTCTCAGTTCCATGCCTTTCTCTTTACTGTCAGGATGTTGTGTATATGTACATGATGTGTGTGTTATTGTTCTGGGAATTTTCAAATGTTGGAAAACATTTGTCTTAATTTCTTTCTGACACCTTCTCAGTCTTTGCTTTAGTTCTATTTTCAGCCATAAGACATGAGAACATCGGAATGGGAATGTTAGGTTTTTCTTCTTCTTCTTCTTTATTTTTTTTTTAAACCTCAGAGCTTGTGTGTTAGAGGGATATTATTATTTGGAGAATGGTTGAAAATAACCAAATTACTGCAGCTAGTTCTGTGGTGCTTAAAGAGCAATCATTGCAAGCACCTGATGGCTTCTGAGCAGAATGCAACTAAAATAGTGAGAACAGAGGAAAAGTCTGCTCCGGTGCATTAAGGAGGAACTATTTATTCCACCCTCCCAATCGTCAATTATTATTATCCCTGGAAGCAGCATTCTAATGTCCATGCTGTTTTCCTTCTGGTTGAATTTGCCCCTTTTTGAACCATATAGAACAAGTTAGCTCCAGAGAGTATGTATGTTTTCTAAAATAGAATTTCTAAGTAGCCAATTAAAAAGAGAATGTCCTAAAAATAAAAATATTCTCTTTGAAATGGTGATTGGGCCTCTGAGATAAAGAAGCTCATTTCCAAGTTTAAGAGAATAATAAAAACTTTCCACTCTCTCCTTGTTGAGTGCCAGTGGAGGAAAATGCAAATTGGCGCTTCTAAAAATAAATAAATAAATAAATGAACGAAGGGTTAACAAAGCGACCTAACAATTGTGGGAAGTTTGACTTCATTGTTGTCATAGTTTTCAGTGTGCTCCCGTTAGTAATAAAACAAAGCTATGTGAGTCACATGAGGCTATGTCTTACATTGCTTCCTGGTAGCACAAGAAGAAATGAAGCAAAGCTCCTACTGTTATGTATCAGATGTTTGGGGCCCACCATTTACTCTTCCCTCAGCATACTGGGAAGAGCATTATTTCCATTTAAGGTTTACGTAACTTTTTAATGAAATATCATCACCGTGATTTAGTTCTCGGCTCCTTTAACACTTACGATCTATTTCAGCGACTGCGAGATGATTATTTCGGGATGTGGTATCCATTTTTCCCTGTTATTTCACAAGCTGCGTACCAATGTTGTGAAGCTCTTGCAAGGAAAGAAACGATGCCTTCTGAAACAATTTCTTGTGCTTGAAAAACAGAACTGACTATAAAGAGAATGATTTACTTTTGGTCTCTGCTTCACAGCCGTGGAAACTTGGGAGAGGATCAAACGTCTTCTCCCATTTGGCCACCACCTTCTTGGTTTGATAGTATGTTGATAAATGAAATCCCTGACAGTCTTCATCAGAGCTATTAATTTTTACCTCGCAGCAGAGTGATTCAAAATTGTGTAGAATACACACCTAGGAGAAAGTTTTATAGTGAGAAAATAGAGAGGCAATTTTCTCCTCTCCATGGGATCTCAAATCTGAAAATCAAAGAATTCGACCCAAACAAATTGCGATTCCTCTCTCAAATAAAGAAGTTCTTAGAGATACAGAAGGGCTGACAAAACTATGAAGTCTGCTTTTTGAAACTAGTGTAGTGCCGAGACTTTGGCTTTTTCTTATTTGACTTTATCCCCTGAGAGACTCATTGTGTTTAGTACCTAATTTTACTGTTCATTCCTACTAACCTTCAATTCTCTATGCACTTTGAAAAAAGGAACCAAAAGTAATTACTTGGGGAACACAAAGGCCATATCTATATATGAGATCAAACATTTCCAACCTTCCCTTGCTATTTACCTCTAAATAACTACTCTTCTTTCTAGTGCTTTCTACTTGTTTTCGTGACAAACAAACAGCAGGGGACGTCTTCAGGCTAATTATGCAGGACTGTTACACGATCCTCCCGGGAGCAGGACTAAGTAGTGCTCTATTCCTAGCTTCAGCTTTAGGGGGAAACTAAATCCCAAGGGATGAGGCTCCAGTCACAGGTAACTCTGGGCTCTGAGTCCCTTCTCCCCCACTAAACTGGGGATCTTGAATATCCAGAAGATGATTCCTGGCATCCTGTGGGTAGGTGGCTTCAAGGGGTCCTCAGGTTGCTCTAAAGCCAGCCCCATCTTCCTCCTTGTTTATAATGTTGAGCGTGGGGAAACAAAACAGTGTAGGGACAAAGCTAATGGTACGGATTTACAATCTAGACTTCTTATTTAGGAAAAAACAAATCTCAGGATAAAATTTTGTGATCAGGTAGAAAACTGTGAGAATTTCTCAGATGATTTGGAATCTTGATATCACTACAAATCTAGCTTGAAGGATCAATTAGGTCTTGCCTTCTCTCAGTAGTATGCATGTTAGCCTTTAGGAGGGAGGTCTACTTCAACCGCAAGTGACAGACATCCCTTTAATATTCTGCTACAATGAAATTTTAGGTATCTGTTCCATCAGGGATAAAATGCTGCTTTTGGGTCTCTAATTAGCTTCATAGCTGTCCTTTGTCTTTGTTTTGTCTGTTCATTCTTTTTTCCCCCATTTTATTGATATGTACAAGTGCAGAATTTAAGGTTTACAACGGAGTTGAGCATTTTGTGCACATACTTTCCTTGTCAAAGTGACAAGGACTTTCCCCCGCTCTCCTTTTGTCCCTCCCCCTACCCTCCCTTCCCTCCCTTCACTCCCCCCACCCCTCCTCCCCATCCCCCTCTTTCCCTTTGTCTTTTGTTTAAAGTTCCATGAGATAGTTGTGGTCTGGGTCTCTCATATCAGAGAGACCATCTGATGTTTCACCTTCTGCTTCTGACTCACTTCACTAAGCATAATATTCTCAAGTTTCTTCCATTTGCCTGTGAAAACCTCCACTCTGTTGGACCTTACAGATGCACAGTATTCTATTGTGTATAAGTACCACAGTTTGTGTATACACTCATCTATTGATGGGTATTTTGGTGACTTTCATGATCTAGCTGTTGTTAGTTGTGCTGCTATGAACATGGGTATACATATGTCTGTTCATTCTTTAGACATGTAAAAGACAAGTCGACTACATATCCGGATATATAGTTACCTTCCTAGGAGATCTGTACTCTGCAGAGAGGATGTGAGATCAGGTTTGAGACCTGCATCCACCCAGGAGTCAGCAATGGCTGAAGTTAGCTTCACTCAAGACCTAGAGAATGGGTTTAATATAGATTCTATTACAAGGACTATATAAGAGGGTTATTCTGGGTACCCAAATCCCAAAATGTCCTGCACACAGACTTTATCCACCTCAATAAGGCTATCATTTCAGGATCAATACTATACCACTATTGACTTGTGGTGTGGGTTTTATCTGTTAATGGTACTGCTCTCCACTGTGTCCACTTGGAACCGATCCCTTCCTTGGCTCTGCTGTGGCCTTTGGCTTCTGCCTTTGCTCTCATGTTGGGCTCTGTCACAGGACATAATACCTATCCTGTCAATATTCACATCAGTGCCTTGGGGCCTGACTGGAAGGGGCAGATACTTAGGACTTGACCTAGAGGGGCATCTGCTGGTTCCTCTCTTCCTTCCAGTCTGTCTCTGTACCACCATGTTGTGAGGATCTCTACCACTGGTGCACTGGCTCTGGCCCTGGCCCCACTTCAGCCCCACCATATGCTTCCATCACTTTCCAGCTGCCCACCTGTGAATGCATTGTGACCTTCTGAAAATGCAAGCCAAAAGAAATCTTTCCTCCCTAAGTTGTGGATGTTGAGTATTGAGTCACAGCAGCAAGAGAGTAACCAACACATGTGTGGCCTGGAACCTCTTCAGTATTATCATGGTCATTCCAAGAATATATATATATATATATATATATATATATATATATATATATATATGTACTTCGATGAAATTAAAAAACTATGAACATCCAAAACAATAAATGCAAGGATATATATGTATATATATATGCATATTTTTCTGAGGTGAAGTGCTGCACATAACTAGGAGGTGTGGTTGCTCCAGGGATCTGTTTGCTAATCAGAGAAAGCAAAGCCAAATGAAAAGCCACCGTAAGTTATATATAGAGAAAATGGACTATTTTCTGACATGATGCAAGAGTACCTCTGTTGCCCATCAACAACTCTTATAAAACCTTGTGCAATGAGAAAATTTCAGAGTAGTGCATGGCAGTAGCCATGGGAAAACTCATCTATTTCAATAATGAAAAGCCACAGTGTAAAAATTCACATAAATTTATGCCATAGGGAGAAGGAAGAAGGAACATGAAAAAATGCTAGGTAAATAATACTAATGAATAAAATGATCCCTTGGTGCAGGTGACTGTTGGAACCAAAGGTATCGCATATGTCAAAAAAAAAAAAATCAACAAAGCAGGTTATCTGCTTAAGCCTCCTTTTAGATTCTTGGTCAAGAGCCTTTCTTTTCTCTTTTGTTTTATTTGATAAAATGCTGCTTTCTTTATTTTTACACACTGTCTACTTTGCTCTTACCTATCCAGGAACCTCCCCACTACTCCCGAGGGGAGAGGGTGAAATCTTAACAGGAAATAATTACCAAAATATTTTTTAAAAATCAACAAAGCAATTGTTTTTATGAAACAAGATCCTGAAACAGAGATGAAAGGGCCCCCGGAAGAGTGGTGAGGTATGAGAGAGTTAAGTCTAAGTTAAAAAGAGCTCAAAAAGGAAGGGAAGAGACGAATCATAGAAATAAAGGCAAAAGTGGAAGGAACAGAAGTCAGATTGAACACTGCTAAAATGCTGTAGACAACATAGAGAATAAATTAACAAAAGAAAAATGAAAAGAAAATAAGTATTAAAAAGAATAAGAGAAAATGGTAGATGATGAAAACAGGTAAGTCAGATCCATTGAGCATGTAAGCATTGAACAGATGATCAAACTCTGAGGGAGAAATGCACATAAACATGCACTGAAATAAGCACTTTCTCCTGGCAATTTCACTAAGATATGAGCAGATTCTGTTCATATTACTCAGTGGTTTGAAGAGAAAGATATTTTTCTATGAGACAAGAATGAAGGCAATTCAACTGGTTTTGATGCAAAATTTTATCAGCTTTCTGCTTTCACAAACCTTTTTTTTTCCTCTGAACAGAGGGAGTTGAGCACATCTGCTAGGCAGGTGGAAAGGAAGGAAGAACCCTGATAATAGTACTGGAGATTTGAAAAATGTGTGTGTGGAATAGAAGAAGGTGATATTTGGAAAATGTAAAAGAATTGGGTATAAGTTGTCTCCAAGTTGCAGGTCGGCACAACTTGTTCTCTTATAGCACAGTTCACCTGCCTGTTTGGGGAGTGAGAAAGACAAAGATGGGGGGGTAATCAGGTGGGGAGACAAAGGGCAAGTGCGTGAACAAAAAATGAGTGAATGAAAAATGGAGGGATCAGTGGAGGGTAGTGATTTATTGGATTCGTTTAATTTGTTGGATTTTAGAAGTTGAGTATGTAAGGCCGTGGGTATCTGGGCAGGGGGAGGCTTGTTTAAGCCCGCCCTATTCTTCTTTCTTCAAAGTGGATGATACGCTCATCTGTGCAGTAGGTATGAGCATTTCGGTGCAGCCACATTTACTCATGGTGCAGTCAACTTGAGAGAGGATGTCAGTTCGTGGACATGATTTGCCCTCTCCTCTCTCTCTGATTAGTGATCAATGCGATCAGAAGACTAGGGTTTATCTGAAGGATCTCTGCCTATCTTATCTTCCTCTGTCTTCCTTGTCCTTGCAGCTTACAGTGTGCTGAGGTCTGAGGCACAGGCTCAGATTCACACGCTGCTTTCATCTGAGGCTTCCTGAATTATGGAAAAGGTCTTTCCAGTACACCAGCACAACCTCCTGTGATTGCATCGCAAGTTTAGGGAGCCCTTTGGGGGAAGGTTGCTAAGACCAGATATTACTAGCAGATTTCTTCTTTACAACATAGACAACTCCCTCCAACACCTAGAAAAGAGAGAAAGGAGTCTGTGGTATGAGGCTGCACTAATAAGGGTCTGAAAGATATGGAAGGGGAAGAACAGGTAAAGAGCTACATCTTGTGTTAATTTAGAAATGTCAGAAGCACTTTTGACACAAGTTTGTAGTTCAGCAGGGAGTTAATGCTTTTAAAAGCCTTCTTAAAGACTAATAGGTATTTTTTGTTTTCTGTAGTAATGAGAAACAAAGGGGCTTAGGGCTAATGTGGAAGTAAATAACAATAATTGTTGATAATAATTATCATTATTATAATAAAAATGATGATAATAATTATTATTATTTATTAAGCCAGTGAGTTCAGCAGGCCCTTAAATAAATATTAAAAACAATTCCTGAGTTCTTATTTTTGTATCAGTAGACATAAATTGTGCTTGATATTCATATAACTATAATGGTTTACATTTTAGATGGGTAAAGATAAGCTCTGTAATAAAATAATTTGTCTTAAGGGAATCCAAATCTTTTTAGGGAGATGTAATAGGAAATCTGTCACATATGAGTGACAAGAGTGTTCAATTAATTTTATGGGGCCTTAATCTTAGAATAGACCTGGACTTTGTAAGATTCTGAAATCATAAATATGGTTTTCTCATAAGCATAGATGGTGTGCCTATAGCATAGTGCCTGAATAAGCATAATACTTAATTTTAGGTTTCTCAAAGATAGGAATGGTATTCTCTTAAATCCTATGGCCAGGAATGGCACTAAGAGGACCCCAGCACCTAATTTTACATACTTGATAAGTAGGGTGAAAGTTTGACTATAGAGAACAGGAATAAAGGCAGGTAAAAGAAGTCAGACAATTTATGTATGGTACCTGTCCTTTATTTTTTCCTTTTTATAATATGCAATACATGATGGTTATAATGAACTTAACTGTTTTGTGCACACATATATCATATCAGCATACACTCCCTTCCCCTCCTCCTTTTTGGCCCTCCCACACCTTCCCCATCCCTCCTTAAATCCCACTATCACACCATTTGGTTGTATAGAATGCCTGTATTCTGAATTGTCCAAGTCAGAGAAACCATATGATATTTAACATATTTGATCTTCTGTGTCTTACTCACTTCACCACTCAACTCACCACTCTTTAGCTCAGCTAGCTCAGCTTCCCAAGCCTAGAATGGGCTGCAGTGGCTCTGGGTCCAGCAGAGCTCTTTATTGGGACGATTTGTCAAAAGTTTTCTTCTTCTTCTTCTTCTTCTTCTTCTTCTTCTTCTTCTTCTTCTTCTTCTTCTTCTTCTTCCTCTTCTTTTTTGGTATTTTACTGTATCTTTGTTGAGATTCTTTAACATGGCCGAGCCCACCAGTCCACATAAGAAAAGAACTGTAACAATGGAATTCATAAGGTTAGAAAATGTGAGAAACAAAAAAAGAGAAATTAAATTTCAAATTCCTTAGCTGAGTACTGAAAAGTAAATGTTTGTACATTCAAAAGACACGTAGGTTATCATTACATCAATCCATTTCTCTTAGGCAAAACTTACATCACAGACCAAATAAATGAACTGCTACTCTAAGTGAACTTAACTCTATATCAAATCACTACATTAAATGAACTTGTCTATATTACAAAAGTATATATTACATAAAGCAATAGATATAACAACATACTTAGTTATTTCAGAAAATTTTAAGAGTTCTTTCCTAATGAGGAGCAGGAAGGAGTGAATAAAATCATTATTACAAATTTAGTTACAGAGCATAAACTTGAGGAGTAAAATTAAAGAGTCACAGGTTGAACTAATAATAGCCGACGGAGTTTTTAGCCAAAAGGACTAAGATTACTTGAACTTCTGTCTTTACCACTCAATGACAACTTTAAGGGAAAGACCCCCAAAATCACTTATTTATTCACTTTTACTGTTTTTAAAACTGAAAATATCCTAAATCAAAATCACTACCTCTGCCACCTCACTCCCACCTAAATATCTATGCAATCATACACATCAAAAAAGTTTCACAGATTAAGATTTTATACCAATTCTCTCTGTTGAATATAAATATTGTGTTTTACAAAATAATATACTAATAAAAATAATTGTGGAGGAAAGTTTCATAGATATTATGAGAAAGCTGGTATTGTTTTAATGAAATACCATTCATATGAATGTTTAGATGTTTCCTTTTCTCCATGTTCTTTGGTGCTGCTTGTTTCTCTAAGATTCCTTCAAGTATTTTCTGCAATGCTGGGCTAGTAGTTGAAATTTCTTTAGGGATTCTTGGTCACAAAAAGTTTTTACTTCCCCTTCAATTTTCAGGGATAATTTTGCTGCATACCACAACCTGGGTTGACACTGTGTTTTAAAGCTTGGAAGATTTTGCTCCAGGTTCTTGTGGCCTTTAACGTTTATATTGAGAAATCTGCAGTAATTCAAATAGGTTTGCTTTGGTAATATAATGACTGTTTTTCTCTTGCTGCTTTTAATATTCTCTCTTTATGTTGTGTTTCTGAGGTTTTGATTGTGAGATGTCATGGCAAGTCTCATTACTGGTTGAGGATATTTGGTTTTCTATAAGCTTCTTTTACCTGAACATTAATTTCTTTTCCTAGACTTGAGAATTTTTTTTCTTGATTACAGTGAATAAATATCTTCAGTACTGTCTTTTCCTCTTTCTTTCACACCCACAATTCTGAGATTGGTTCTCTTTGAATCATCCATCAGCTATTGTATCCAATTACTTTGCTCATTTCTGATTTTGGAGTCATGCCTAATTGTAGCATTTGTTTACTTAGCATTGTCTTGAAGGTCTGAAATTCTGTCCTCAAAATGTTTGAGTTGACTTCCTCCATTTTGAAATTTATTTCTCATATGCTGAATTTCAGCTGGATTTCTTTTCAGAATTTCCACTTCTCTATCAAAATGTTCCTTCACTTCGTGCATTTCCTTATTTACCTCAGCCAACTTTTTGTCTGTGGCTTCTATATGCTCAGTAAGCTTTGCACCCATTAGGACCACTATTTGTTTAGTAAATTCTTCTCAAGCCCACTGATCATTGCTTGCATTTCTTTGAGAATATCTTGTTTGAACTGGCTGTGTGACTCACTTATTTGCTTTTTGACTTCCTTCCCTATGAGTTCCACTGTTTCGGGGCCCATGACATTAGTTTCAGGGGTTGCAGGCATGTCTGTGTGTTTCCTGTTGCTTTGTCTTCTTAATCATGTTTCTGTTGTTGGAGGACTTCACTTTAAAGGCCTAACCAAGAGGTTTCTTGGAACAGGTATGAGGGTATGTGAGGGGAGCCAAAATTCCTGTGAGTTCTGTGCTGGGAAATTGAAGGCCTGTGAGGTGTCTTGTTCACCCTAAACCCCCTCAACAAAGCTCTTCTACCTGTCCTTGCTTTCCTCCCCTGTGGACAGGGCTGCCCTCAGAGATGCTCCCACTACTAACCAAGCTGTTCAGGGGGGTCAGCAGTCTTCCTTTCTTCTCTGCAACTGTCTCCTGTGCCAGTTTCTTACCAGACACTCTTTAAGAGTGGCCCCCATAATTCTGATGTGCTCCTCTGAGCCTGCTTATACTCTAAACTGTTCAGTCTCAGGCTCTTTTTCTAAAATGGCATCTGCCTCCCTCACTGCGTACCATGGCTGCTGAGAGCTCCTTCTGATTTAAGCTCCAGGAGGCCTTTTCCATGGGCAGTTTGCAGTGTGTTTGAAGTTTTTGAAGTTTTTACTACATTTTTGGAGGCTGGGGCTACCAGCTGCTGTCAATTCCCACTTATTCTGGATCAGTGCTTATCTCAGTCAGAGGTTCTGGACTCCAGGCTTTTTTCCATCTGTGGATGCTGGCAGCTTCAGGCCATGGGGCAGTTTTCAGGCTGATGATTAACTCTGCTTCTGATGTATCTTAAGGATTTCTGACCTTGGACTACTTTTAATTGTTGGGGCAATCCTACCTCTTCTAGCTAAGTCGAATAGGCAGTTTTTAATTTATTGACAACTTTTTAGTGAGTCCACAAGGAGACTTTGCACAGCTGTGTTACTTGGCTGCCATCTTGTCCAGAAGACCTCTGCCCTTCAATCATTATAGCATAGATATATTTTGCAATCATTACTTTTATTTATTCATCTATTTTTTATAAGAGAATGAATTTAGTAAAGGGAGAGGGAGAGAAAGATACTATTAACTGGAGGTGACTTAGCCTTTCTCATTAGTCTCATTTTGAGGCTCAACTTTGCTTTGAAAATTGGCACTCTGCTGCTCTGGGTCAGGCTTTTTATTATCTATCTATCTATCTATCTATCTATCATCACCACCATCATCATCATCATCAATCTCCTACTTATCATTTTTATTAGCTTTATTGGGATATAATTCAATACCATGTAATTTATCCATCTAAGGTCTACAAGACAACAATCTGTAGTGTACTCAGAGTTGTGCAACTATCCCACAATCAATTTTAGAACCTTTTTGAACCTCCAGAAAGAAACTTGTGCTCACTCAGTGCCCCCCATCCATTTCTTCCTCAGTCCTAGACAATCATTAATCTAATCTCCATCTCCATAGATTTGTTTATCCTAGTCATTCTATATAAATGGAATCATATAATGTGCTTTATTTTTGTGGCTGGCTTATACTTTGCATACTGTTTCCAAGGTTCATCCATATTTTAGCACATAACACTAGGTCATTCCTTTTTATGGATAAATAACATTCCATTGTATAGCTATATGTTTTTTAAATCCACTCATCACCTAATAGACATTTGGCTTGTTTACATTTTGGCTACTGCGAGTGATACTGCTACTAACATTATGTACAAATATTTTTCTGGAGCTATACTTTCATTTCTCCTGAGTATATACATAGGGGTGAAATTACTGGTTTATATCTTAACTCTATATTTAATATTGGTGGACTGCCTGTTTTCTAAAGTGGCTGTACTATTACATTCTAGCAGGGTATGAGGGTTCTAATTTTACCATATCCTTGCAAACACATTATTTTCCATGTTTTTTTTGTTTAGCTATTCCAGTGGATGTAAAGTAGTCATATTGTGGATTTAATTTATGTTTCTCTGATGGGTAATGATATTGAGCATCTCATCTTTATGTACTTATTGGTCATTTGTAAATATTTTTTAGAGAAATTTCTGTTTGAATCCTTTGCCCATTTTAATCCTGAGCTGTATATACATTTGTTATTGAATTGTAAAGATTCTTTTTACATCCTAGGTATGTTTATTAATATGATTTACAAATATGTTTTCTTCTGAATTTTTTTTAAGTTAATAGCTTTAGCCACTGCCGAAGGCTATGTGAAAAAATGTTCAAAAAAATCTTGGAATGCTATCTGTGTTAATGATTTCTAGACAATTCTTCTGACTGGGTTTACTTCTTATGTGGCTTTATGTTTTGGGAAAATGAAAAATGCCCTTGCTGGGAAAGTCAATCACAAACTTCATTCTATTTCCCATTTGGTAATAACATATGATGGCAAGGAAATTTGTTTGTACTATCCAAGCTCCTAATATTCTGCATTAGCCTAGGGTTATTACACATACTTAATGTTTAAGAGCTTGTTTAGAGTGACTCTGATGGAAAAACTAGAATTTGAAAAGCGTTTGAAAGAGTTTAAGTGCAGAATGTAAGATTTGACCTTTGGAAGTTCATCTTTAGTTTACTTCTCTTTAAGGGAAGTAAAGTCTTATTTGCTCTAGTTTTCAATAAATTCTTTATATATTTAAATTTATTTGGTTCAAGTAGGTAAATCTAATTTATTGTTCATTTCAAGAATAATCACAACAAAAGTTTTACTACCATCAACTGCAATAACTGTCCATGACTTACCTTTGATTATATGGGTCATTGTGATTTAGTTCTTTAAGTTGCTATGAAGCTTTATGCACTGAAACAGTTGCCTGTGCGTATAGTCATGTGTCTGCTTTTTAGGATAACTCATTGATTTTTTTTTTTGGAAGCAGGGTTTTGTGGTATATTTCAGGTTCATCTTGAAATCACTATGTGGTCCAGGCTGGCCTCAAACTCAGGGCAGTCATCTTGCCTCAGTCTCCCAAGTGCTGGGATTACAGGCATGTGCCACCATGCCCAGTTTGGGTAACTCATTGAGTACCAACAGTCATGAAATATAGGAACTCAACCTTTAGGTTGGTTTCCTGCAACTCAGTGATGGGCTATAACAACACTATGATAATTGTGTATTAATATAAGTGATTTTTAAAATCCTTTTCTGTGTTTTCAAATCTTATAAAATTTGTGTGCTTTTTATAATTCAGTAAGTCATTATCTTAAAATTTGACCTTTTGTTCTTATCTAAATAATGCTTGATCATTGTAGAAAACATGGATAAGAGCAAAATACATTCTACTCAGAATTCTTTTATACATGACCACTGTTACAATTTTGCTGTGTTATTTTTTTTCCAGAAAAGTTAAGGTTATATAGTAATAGTGGTCTGCTGCTCCTTGCTTTTCCTATTAATGTTGTGAATATTTCTCTATATAATGTATTACATATGTAGAAAGACTAACCTTCAAATTTATCTGTGTGTTTGACAATTAAATTAATCTTGTAAGGTAAGCAAAGAAAGTATTATTTTCTCTATTTTATGCATGAAGAGATAGAGGCAGAGAAAAGTTAATTAGCTTATTTAAACTCTCAAGTTAAAAAGTAATGGAAATGGGACTAATATTTGCATTTTGACTCACAATCCAGTACCTTTTTTTCACTCATATGCTGATAATGCGGTGCTAACACTATAGGAGCTGATGTGTCAAGGCAGGAAATTACAGCAAATCTTAATTAAAGGCATATCTTGAGTCTGAGTAAACCAAAAAAATTGGATTGACTTATGAACTACTGTTGAAAGGAGTTGTGTGGCTTTTTGTACCTCATTAGCAGCTAATTAATTGCTGCCATGCATATAATTCAATGATGCAAACATCTTATGAATAAGGAGTAATGATTTATAAACAAAGGGAAGCACAGCTGTGACTCTACACATTAGTTAATAAAATGATTATTCAAAAACTACTCATTGGTGAGCTGAATTGATTAAGATGATGTACAGCAGAGAGGAAGGCAAAGTTCTCTCTTTGGGAATCTTCCAACTACAGCAAATCATTAGAAACCTTCCGTCAGCTCCTCTTTGTTGAATTCGGTTATGGTGGCCCCGGATGTATATGTGTCGAGTTGTTACTGCTGTATTTGTGTAGAAATCGACAAGAAGGACTCATGCTGCAGTGTTAACATGCTCCTTTCTGGCACATGTATCAAGGGTGGACCAGACACCTTTGATGGCTCTCCTCCTTTGCACCCATAAAGGAACTCATATTAATGCTTAATGTTTAAATCTGACAAAGCGCATTGACAAGTATGACAGAAGACACAGCATTGTGGTGAAGTCTTTGTAAAAGGCCAATGAAAGTCTTGCTTTAGGAGAAAGATATAATCTAAAACATAAATCTATTGACTTAGTGATCCATTGATTGCTATGGGCAGCCCTCTGCTTTTGTTAAAAAATTTATTAAAGCACAGCTGTACTCCTTTATATGTTGCTTATGGTTGCTTTGGTGCTACATTGTCAGAGTTGAGAGATTGTATGGCTACTAAAGCTTCAGATAGTTATTATCTGGTCTGTTGCAGAGAATATTTGCCCATTAATGTTGTAAAGCGAGAATATGGGACAGGAAGGAGAGTTCAGACCCATTCTGAGCCTCAAAAATTACAATTTAAAGAGAGAAAAGATCAATGAAAGTTGCTTGGAGGATACTCATGATCATAAAACAGAAACTCAAAATTACACATTATCTACAAAGATAAAGAAATTGAAGCATTTTGACTTGATTAAGAGAAAGTCTAAAAACTAGAACAGGTGGTAGGAATGGAAAGGTTTCAGTTGGATTTAAATGAGTAAGTAGGAAGATTTTGTAGTTCCAACTATAACTATTGGTAACAGTTACAAGGTGACTATTCAATGGCCTTTCTAACAATCCAGAACTTAAAAATACAATAGGCTGCCCTAGAGGTCAAGTTTCTACAGATGACTACTCACTGGGGACAATTTTGGGACTATTTTGGGAAAGCTTACTGATTTCCATCACCTATTTAAAGATATTCTCTCTAATCCTCATAATAAACTCAGATTATTAGGAATCTCATTTTATGGATGAAGAAATAGTTCAGAAAGGCAAACATTTGCCCCAGCTCTCAATGATAATAAATGTCACATCTACAGTAAAATTGGTTTTAAGATAATACAAATTTAAACATTTTCCGATTTTTTAAAAAAAGATCATCAAAGAGGACAAAGAATAATATAACATATTTTCTTTTACTTTTCTGTTTTGTTTTGTTTTGTAGACAGTGTCTTGCTTTGTAGTCCAGACTGGGCTAGAACTCACTCTGTAGCCCAGGCGGCCTCAAACTCATGGCAGTCCTGCCTCAGCCACCTAGTGCTGAGATTGCAGGCATATGCCACCACACCCAGCGCATGTGGTGTCGGGAATTGAACCTAGGGCCTTGTACTTGCCAGGCAAGTGCTCTAACCACTGAGCAGTTCCTCCAGCCTCCTAACAGATATTTCTATAATACAGAATTTATAAATATTAACAGTTGTCAATTCTAAGTTTTGAAAACATCTATGATATTTAATTATGTTTGTTGTGTTACTTATATAATTATAAATGTCCCTTAAAAGCTATATAATACCATCATGAATTGTATTGCTTTAAAAATATTTATACGTACCATCTTCTTTTAAATCACAAGGATCTCTATTGTCCTTGTGTCTGCTATAGCCAGTGTCATTAAATTCTCCTTCAGACTCTGTTTACAAACTGATTTGGGCAATCCTGAGTTTGTGTGTGTTCTGCAGACACAGCACACATGTACACATGCATATATAACAAACTGTATATTTATGTTAGCCAACATGGTGTTTCCTTTTGTGTGTTCTTGGTACCCTTTTGCATAGTTCCACTCTAACAAACTCATTGAAAAGAATAAGATCTTGCATAGCTAAATGTGAAAGTTTGCGATAAGACATACATTTTATTTAAGGGGCCTAGAAAATTGAAAGTGACTGATTTAACATTTTTACATTGTAACTTTATTTCTTCTCTCTTCCTTTCCTCATTTTACCTCCCATATTTCATCTTGAAATAGTTGTATAAGTTATATTTGACTGGTGGTCAAAATAGTGGAGTGAAATTGTTAATGTTTTCAGAACCCATTTCCTCCCATCCTCTCTGCAATCCTGCCAAACTGCTGTGTTTTCCAGACTCAGGAAGATTCCGGTTAACAGCTCCACCTTAATGATATGGTGAGTGAGAGGATACTGCTTTCCCCTCCATGAGCAGAGCACTCCCAGAAAAGAATTCAAAGTTATGAGTCATTTTCTTAATTAAAATGTTGATCAGATTGCATTGGTTGTTTCAGTGACTCCTGGTGTTCTTGTTCATGGGGAAAATGCCTCCTGCTAAGTTGTGACCCGAGTGTGTTCTTTAGAGGTCCTTGGGGACGCGGGTCATCACTAGTCTGGGTGGCAGCTTCAGTTTCCACTTGTTTCTCCCATTGGTCTGCCCTCTTCTGAGGTCCTGCTGGGCTCCCCAACCGCATCCACTTACCTTGTGTGCTGGCTGCTTCTGCTTCCCTCAGTCTGACCCAGATCACCACTGTTACAGGAAGGAAGCCTGTGAGATGCCTACCAAACGCAAAAACATTATTTTTGCCTTAAAGAAGATAGTTTATTGTGAATGACGAATGACATAGGCCCAGGGACATGAGTTCAGGTTTCTCCAAATAGCATGTTCCAACGAGCAGCAGTGTACATACAGTACTTATAGTTACAAAGCAGAAGAAAGTCATAAAATCAAGCACCTTTTTATTTATTTATTTATTTAGAGACAGGGTCTTACTCTGTAGTCCAGGCTGGTCCTGAACTCACTATGGAGCCCAGGCTGGCCTTGGACTCACGACAATCCTCCTGCCTCAGCCTCGCAAGTGCTGGGATTACAGGCATGTGCCACCACCTCGCCCAGCTTATGTGGTGCTGGGGAATCAAACTCGGGTACTTAACACTATAGACTTTTCAAGCACTTTAACCCCTGAGCCGTTCCTCAAGCACCTTTTGAAAATATTGGTGGAAGCATAGGGTAGGCTCGGAAAGAGTTCTGCTGTAGGCCTCAGGTGTTATCTAAGGACATTCTTACTTCTCAGGTGGGTGGGAAGCTGGGGGTTCTACTTTTACATCTTAAGAGGGTTACTTAGTAATTATGGGAGTGTTGCATATCAAAGGATTTATCAGATGATTTTAAGTTAGATTATAGAGGAGGACAGTATAGATATAGCCATGGAAAAGGGCCAAGATAGCCCATAACAGTCTGGTTAGGCAAAATATCCCAGCCTCTCCACTGGTTTTCTGGAATCCAATTAGCTAATCAGTAGTCTCATGGTGAGTGAGGCTATTTTCAAGGAACCTCAGTTATCATGCTGAAGCTTTGTATGCTCTATAGGAAGCTTGGGGAGATACTGACCCTTTTTTGTGTCCTTTCCATTGGAATGTGACTAAGCCACTCGTGTCCAGTGCCGCTCAGAGTTTGCTAAGTTTGCCATAACAAGGTCTCACAAATTGAGTGGCCTAAACAACAGAAATTAATTATCTCAATTCTGGAAGTTAAAAGTCTGCAGTAAGGTGTTCACAGGAGTAGTTTCTGAGGCTGTGAGGGAGAACTGGTTTAATCCTGTCGGTTGGGTTCTGGTGATTTGCTGGAGGTCTTTGATGTTCTTGGTTTGTAGAATAATCTCCCTGATGCTTGCCTTCATTCTTGCATAATATTACACTTTGTGCATGTCTGTATCCCAATTCTCTCTTTTTCTAAGGACCGCAGTCATAGCCCATTGTGACCTTATCTTAACTAATTACATCTGCCACTACGCTGTTTCCTAATCAAGTCCCCTTCTGCATTACTACACTACTAGGGGTTTGGATTTGACCTTGACCTTTTTTTTTCTTTGAAGGAGCACAATTCAATCCATAGCATAGCACCACTCCTTCAGGGAGTTTTGAGCTTTCTTTCTTGTAAGGAATGAAAGTGTTTGGCTATAATATTGTTGACGAACGTAACATTACTTTCTAAATGGAAATGCACTATTCATATGGTAAATATTGTGGAGTGATGAGTTCGTGTTTGCACGGGGTATTCCATTAGGCAGAGCATAAGAAGCTCTACAGCGTAGTCTCCAGGCCTCTTTTCCTGTAGTCCCTGTTAGGAAGATGGAGATGGTCATTACATCTTTCTCCACAGGCAGTTGGTAGTATTAGGAGACCAGTGCTGAGCAAGGTAAAAGGCAATCTGAGCTCTCATCTTTCTTTCATGCAGAGGAGCTAGTCTGCTTTTCCTTGGAGAAAATGAATCACAACAGTCCTTTTACTCATTCTTCAAGTTTTCTTAGTACCTGGCTCCAGGTTTGATTATAGCTTTCTTGAAGCAACGGTGCGGAGAGTTTTACAGAACATAGAAGTTTTAGGATCTTCCATTTGGATCAAATCCTGACTTACTATTTTTTTACAGGTATATGTCTATGGTATATGAAAATTTAGTCATTTTGAAGAACTGGTATGTATCTATTGTGCTGTGGGCATTTCCAGTTCATTTCCCCCATCCTTTATCTCCCTTTCTCATCCTTCCTCTAAATCCCTTCCCCATCTCCAAAACAGTCTGCCTACATGCTT
Organism: Ctenodactylus gundi; assembly: GCA_004027205.1. Taxonomy (NCBI): domain Eukaryota; kingdom Metazoa; phylum Chordata; class Mammalia; order Rodentia; family Ctenodactylidae; genus Ctenodactylus; species Ctenodactylus gundi. The sequence goes on from PVKB01003766.1 coordinate 61,320, forward strand.
CCTAACATCTCTTCTTTATGAACACTTCAGATCTTATTGTTTCCCGGATGAGCATACTGTGGGCCAGAGAGGCATGGCACCTACCTGAGGTCCCACATCTGGGGAAAGAGCTTGCATGTGCTGGATTCCTTCCTTCATTGTTCTTCATCATGCTGAGCCTGAGGTCAGCAGGCCATCTCTGAGTGCTTTTCCTTGCGGTTTTATTAGCCAGGATATAAGTCATGATATTATGATGTATTTACTTGTGCATCTGTTGCACTGACCCAGAGAACCTTTTGAGACCAAGGCATGTGTACGTGATATTGTATCTCAAAGGCTAGAACAGTGACTCTTATACTTGAGCATCATCGGCATCACCTGGAAAACTTGTTAGACTACAGGCTACGGGCCCACCAGAGAATTTTGTTCAGACATGTATGCGTGAGACCAGCACCGCACATTTCTAACAAGTTCAGATTCTCAGGTGTTACAGATGTCACCAGTGTGGAGACTACACCATGAGAGTCACTAAGCCAGAAGAGTTTCTGGCATACAGCAAGGGCACAGAGCATGTTTTACACTATGTGACTGAAGGCGAGGAAGACTGTGTGTTATGTGATACAGGAAGATCGTGCAAAGAGGAAAGGCAGTGCTTACGCGAGCTCCTCTTGTTACTCCCCAGAGTGATGGGGTTAACGTGAGCACTTGTATTTGCTAAGAGTGTTTTGAAAACTACAGCTTCGGTTGGTCCTGCCAATGCTTATTCTTATTGGAGAGACTTGTTAGGAGAGCTGGGGCTCAGGGCCTGGTTAGTGTGGGAGCAGAGGAGAAAAGCCCAGAGCTTCCCTATCTGCTAGACTGGGACAAAGATATCAATCTCTATATTTGTATTGATAGTCAGAGAAAGCTGCAAAAGCTGGTTTTCTGTTACTTTTTATTAGTACAGTTTAGATACTCCCTTTAAGGAAAGAGCTGTTTTCTTATGCAGTTTTCTAGTCTAACAAAATTAATCATAAATGAACAGAGCCATAAGCCAAGGAAAAGCAGATATTGTAGTTAAAAATTTAATCCATTTTCTTAAATGCCAGTACATTTTTAAAAATGTGAATCATGTATTCTAAAAAAGTTTCCATTAAGGCTTCAGATTAGTTTTATGGAAAACTGAAATATGGTCTGTTTCAAGCATATTATTAAATATAATATAAATTGGTTATTATACCTTGTAATTCTGCTGTGCTTACAATCCATTTCTAGCACTTTCCCTTTTGGAAACAAAATAGTTCCCCAAGTCTCTGTTGAGCCACCAGAGCCTGATACCTGTTGTTATGGTTTGAGTATAGTTTGTTCTCCTGTAATTCACACTGGAGTTTAATCTCCAGGATGTGATATTGAGAGGATAGACATTTAATCTTACTGTGGTGCTTAGAACTGAGGGTCACTGAGAACAGATTAGGATTAGAAAATGTCATGATGGTAGAATACCCAAATTGAGTCATAGTGGCTTTGGAAGAAGATTGACAAACACTAGAAGGAATACACACACACACACACACACACACACACACACACACACGTGTGTATCTCCTGACCTTTGCCATGTATTGCCCTGTACCACCTTGGGACTCTTTTATTAAGGCAACCATCACCTGGTGCAGTCCCTAGAACTAGCACCTTCCAAATGGTGAGGAAAACAGCAGTCTGTGATATTGTATTATCAACAACAAAACATGGACTAATATAGAAAAAGTTTTCTCAGTCATTTGAAGAATGGGTGGTTTCAAGTGGATTCTCTGCAAAGGAAGGGATGTGTAACCAGAGAGAAATTTACTAGTTGAACTGTGGGAGAAAGCCACAGAGATTGATTGTTGCTATCGTCTGAATATGCTTATTCCCTTAAAATTGAGGGCTGGGCTTTGTTAGAAAATGGGGAAAAGTTAATGGGAAAAAAATGATTCTTCAAGATTGAAGAGAAGGAATAACATCGTGATGGAAGCCAGGAAGGGTAATCTTGGGTTTGAAATGGAAGAGGTGTCTTAGAATGAGGGGGGGCTTCTCGTCTTCTGAGATATGAGGAAGAGAAGGTGGGCAGGGAGGGTGTGGATGTTTTTAACTGTATGAAAGGGTAATGCACTCACTGTAGCTTCCTTTTATGAAAGAGGAGCTCAAAGTCCAGAGAGGTAAAGTAGTCTATTGAAAGGCCCCCTACTCAGGTGAGTTCTAGGTCTGTGATCAAGAAATGGGTGCTCTCCCCCACCACATCCTGACCCCTTCTTTACAATCACACTTTTGTTGCTTTGGCACATCAAACAAATTATTTACTGAGAAATGGATAGTGACTGTTGTAAAAAAATAAAGAGTAAGAAAAAAATAAAGGCAAATTCAAGTTAGATGAGAAACCATTTAAATGCTTAATTGTTTGGGAGAAAAAGACCCAAGACCAGGTGGTACTCTAATCTGCCAGGAATGCTCAAATGAGTCTGTATGTTAATTTGTATTCAATAAGAAAAAAGTGTGGTTGTCTTTGGGCATAAAGTTATAATACAACATGCAAATTATGGAGATTATGTCAAGAAATCCAATTTGGACTGGAGAAAACAGTCAGTTTTTAAGAAGGGGTAGCAGATTATAAGTGCGCAGATAATGTTTACCCCTACTTGTATCAAATTTATCAGTGTAGTAGTGAAGTTGTCAAGCAGTTGCAAAGAGGCAGTCTGGAAGAAAATGGTCACATAACTACTGTTCCAGATCTGCTGGTTTATTTTGAGTATCAGTTTGATTGGATTAAGGGATACTCAGCTGATCGACCAATGATTGCTTGGATTACTCCCGGCATTTCAGTGGGGATGGGGCTGAAAGGGAAATCCAGATGGTATTGTTTTTGCATAGAAAGATTGGGCTTCCCAGGTGTGTCTGTGAGGGACTTCCAGAGGAGACTGTGTGTGAGCTGGTGCCCTGAGTAAGGAAGAGACGCTTTCAGTGTGGGTGGACACCGTTCAGTATGCTGGGTCTGGATGGAACAAGAGTGTGTAAAATTCCGGCTTCTCCCAGATATCAAGTGCCTTTCTTTCCTGCCTGGGGACCCAGGGACTGGTACCAGTGGACTCTCAGGCCCTTCTACTTATACTGAGAATTACACCATTGGCTCCTTGATTCTGAGGTCTTGGGAATTGAACTGAGCCATGCTATTGGCTTCCAGGCTACTGTTCTCCAGTTTGCTAATAACCTATCATGGAGCTTCTCAGCCTCTTTAATCAACAAGTTATAGTCCCCTAATAAATTTTCTCTCTCTCTCCTCTCTCTTTCACTCTCTCTCTCTTGCTGTTTCTCTGTCATGTGTATATGTATATGTGTGTATCTTTGTATGTGCACATATCCTGTTAGTTCTCCTTAGAGAGCTCTGATTAAACCACCAGCTGTGCCATATTGTTATTTATAGCTCATTCAGCCAAAGGCAAAACATTTCCGATCCTATTTTTAATCTTCACTGCTCAGTGGTGGGGCTTTGGGAAGTTGGTTGAATCATGTGGGTGCTCCACTCATCATTGGTCCATTGATAGTTCATGATTGAAAGTATTTTTGGGAGTCGGGCCAGGTTAGAGGAGGTAGGTCACTGAGAGCATGACCTGCAAGGGTGCGTTCTTGTACCTGGCTCTTCCCTTCTCCCTGTCTGCTTTCTAGCCACCGTGGGTCTTAACCCAGCACACCCCTTGGAATCAGCTGACAATATATAGACTGAACTCTCTGAAACTGTGAGCCGAAGTAAACCTTTCCTCCCCTGTAAACTTCTCATCATTGATAAACCTTTACTCCTTAGTGTTGTAGATGTTGAGTGTTTTGTTCCAACAACAGAAAGTGACTAGTATAGCCCTCTAGTGAAAGGCTACTGGGAACACAGCTGTATTTGAACAAGCTGTGCTTATTACTGACTCAGTAAATGAGTGAACATCCTGGAGAACCATAGCAAATATTAGTAAGAAGGTGCTAGGAAGGATTTGTAAGATTTAGGATTTGATTGGGTGATTGTGGAAGGCTCTGGGGCCAGGGGTTCACTCTGAAGTGGGTGCAGTGTGTAAGCAAGTGCACCCCTGTGCTGCATGCCTTCTCAGTTGGAAGAAGGGCAAAGCCAAAATTATAGCTGAGGATCAAGCAACAGTCATTCCTGTTAACTGGGAGAGGGAAGTTTTGGTATTTTGTGTCTTTTAAAAAAATCTGTGCTCAGATATAAGTGCCAAGGAGCAACGTTTTGTATCATTCCAATATGGTCGCAAAATATAGTTATTTGGTGTCACATTCTGTGAAATTGTTTATAATTAACAAGAGCATGTCAATGCCTATCTCATTATCAGTGTTAGCTTCTGGGAAGTCAAAGAGGCTTTTCTCTTTCTGAGGAAGCATTTTATTTAGAGAGGAAAAATTATTAGAGTGTGTATCTTTTAACTCCATATTGTTATGTGGAATTGAGTGCTGTGTGCTTCTGGTGAGTTTAATAAAAGTAGTATAGCCAATGTACTAAGTACTCTCATTTTCTTACGTTGGCTTCCCTCCTTTTTGTGTTAATTGTAGAACCTGCTCTATGAATTTTGGGGTAAAGCAATTGTAGAGTTAGAATAAATAAATTAGCACTTGAGTGTGGACGTACCTCATTGGCAACTTGTGTAAAGTAGCAGGTCACCAGCTGTAGACTGAATGGTAACATCAGAATTTTCTAATCTTTGTGGTTATCGTCCAAGTTCAGAAGGTTTGAGGGTCTCATATTACCTAGTGGTACCAAACACTTCTATTTATTGAGTTGCAGTACTCTTTAAGACATTTGCTATTAGTTCTTTTCTTAAAATTATGAAAAACAATAGGTTACAAAAATAAAAAATAAAATTTCTTCTTCTCTGCCTCATGGACTGCCTTCCAAAGTCCTGGATTCACCCTTAAGAATCTTACAGGGAAAGTATTCATTTGTGACCTCTGTTCAGAAGCAATTTTATGTACAGTTGCTGATTAGCACTGCAAACAAAAAGCTTTTAAAGAAACCATCAAGAAACTATACTAGGTAATATAATTTAGATTTATGTAATTTGGACCCCAGAAAATTGACTTCTTTGTATAAAATTTTATATATGGTCTAACCCAGCAGAAAATGACTCAGGAGAGAGTATATACCAGATGTTGGGGATCCTGAATTTTAGTCCTGGCTCTGCTGCTAGCTTGGTGACTAGGAATAAGTTAGACAGTTTTCCTGGGTTTTGTTTTCCACATCTGTAAGATGGGCATACTGATTCTTGCTTTTCCTTCCTCACAGTTACTAGGTTAACTAATGAAAACAAACAAGCAAACAATACTGTTTTAATTTGCATATGCCTGTAAGAAGTAGGTCCCCTTACAGAAAAGCTGGCAATCTACTGATGGCTCTGTGTTAGAAGAGGGCGTATTGGTATGTTTCTGAAACGCAAAAGCAAGCCTGGTATAGGCTGGGAATGCAATTCTGTGTAGGGAGCCCAGCTGCTCCAACACAAGCTGTTTGGAGGCAATGGAATGAGGCAGGTAGAACAGAGGGAAGGAAGGGAAGGGGCACCGGAGGCAATGCCTGAATGGCGCCATATGATGTGTCCTTTAGCTCTGTCTGCAGTGCAGCAACATGAGCCTCCACTTGGGACCTGCGGCGACAGGTTCAAAACACACTTCATATTCCCCTTGAAATGAAGATGGGGCTGGGGTGAAGAGGATAAAAGAAAACAGCTAAAAAGGGAAGAACGGAACAAAAATTTAGTAGAGACAGGAAACTTGAATAGAAATGGATCTTGGGCCGGCATTTCACAGTAAAGAAGGATTTGGGCCACTGACACAGACTTGAAGGGACAGAAGGACCCCGGAGGGTTTTTGAGTAAAGACTATGAAAGACTAGTAAGAAATGCAATCAACAAGTTTTTACTATAATTTGAGTAAATAGGGTGAATATCTAGATAATTCAAACCTGAATAAACTTAGGAATCCAAGAGCATTTGCCTCTACTCTGTAGCTCATCTGGGAAAGGTTTAAGTGGTTCTAACTTTCTGTCTTACTATCCCTGTTAAGCAACAACTTTGCAGGACCTATTTAAAAAAAGCAAACTTGGGCTTCTTTTTTCTGGTGTCAACAGTATAATTAATTTGACATTCATGACTGTGAGAACAAATTCAGAGTTTTCAGTGTTTTCTGTTTTTTTTTCAAAATGTTTATGAACTTGGCTGATGTTTTAGAGCTGAAGTCACATGGAGAATTTGAGATTCTTAAGAGTTTCCTTGGAATATGATTGACATACATCATTCCTTGGTACCCAAGAGAGGGAAATAGAGAGGTGCAGACAGAGCACTTGGTACCCTTGTTCTTCCTTTGAACACGGCCTGAACTGTATGAAATTCTCTTCATAGTATCCTCTATCTTTGCTACTCCAAGTGTGGTCCAAGGACCAGCAATATCAACATTACCCACCCAAGATCTACAAAGCAGGAACCTGCATTTTAGCAGCATTGCCAGGTGATTCCTATGCACACTTCTGTCTGAGAAGTTCTCTTATAGGAAGTGTTAGGCAAATCTGCTTCTTGTAATAGTTGTCTGGACGCTAGCCTATCAAAAAGAGAAGGGATGCCGTTGTTGTCACAAAATTTTCTCTCAGGATTTGGCTTGAAAGTCATCGAGAATTAAGCTGGTTAGAGCTTGAGAAGGACAACAGGGGCTTGGCCACACTTTGTGCCCGTAACAGTTTTAAAAAGGTCTACATGATCTCTCAGATGCTCCACTGGTGAAGCAGGTGTTCCTAACAGTCCCATTATTCATTACATGATATTAAACTTGACAGCGTTTTGAAAAGTCATCTAGTTGTCATGTTCCTTGTGAAGGGCTGAGGAAAGGAAAAGTAATATTGGCTTCTGAGGTCAGAGAAAGTGTCTTCTATTTCCTTTATATCATCTTAAACTTCTTGGTGGAGTTCATCCCTCACTAAGCTCACACTCAATAAATGTCATTAACAGTGATTTGCAACACAAGTGATAATATTTTTAATGCAGCTCATTCTACCAAATGTTCTGCTTCTCATGTTAACTTTTATATACCCAGCAACCAAAACCATGTACTGCTGAGCATGCAAAATATTGGGTTCTGGCTAAGTGTGATTAGATATTGATTTTTAAGCACCACAAACATTTAGTAATGCAGAAATTGCTGGGCGCTGAATCATTATGGACTATAGGACTGACATTGGCAGAATTCCAACATTCACAATTTGTAGAAAAATTCCAGAGTGGTTGTTTGATCCAGGCTATTTTGTGACCCTGCTGAGTGGCTCTGACCTTTTCCTGTGTTCCCTGACTGTACATCTCACCTAGTCACCTGTCTTGGTAGATATATTCTTTTGGTCACCAAGGAATATGGACAGGGAGGAGAAAGAGAGAGAGTGCAAATTTATCCTAACTACTGGGAAAAAAATTCAACTCAAATGTGGGCAAGGCATCTGTAGTGAAGAACAGTGTAGGTATTGCTTTTTATTTTTTTCTCTGAGATTTGCTATCAAAAACTAAAATATATATCTATTTATAGCCCAAGTAAAGGGCTAATTTGTTCACAAGATATGGAGAACTAAAAATACCTACAAGTTCTTTTGTCTTTGTCCCACAGAGTATGAGGTCTCTGTTATTTCTCTTTGAACCTGGATAGACCTTGCCACTGTTTTGATCATTGTAATACAGTGGAAATAGTATTTGCCAGTTGGGGGGTACAGTGATTTGGGGAAGCTTCTACTTTGTGTGTCTTGGAACCCAGTTCCACAGAGTAGCTTCATGTGGGTGACTGTCCTAGCTGATCCCTCAGCTAACGGCCAGTGCGAACTATCCATATGAGTTATCGTCTTGGATATTAAGTCTGAAACACAAAAGACATCTGCATTTGGGGTGGATTCTTACACAGCCATAGATGACTGGAACCCAAGTTACACTGTTGAGAGTAGGATGTCACTTTAAAGCTGTGACAACTTAATTTTACTCCTTCAGTTGTTGTCTCAGGCTTTACATCAAAACTAAGCCATTGGCCCATGGAAGCTTGGAACATTATCCTTTTCAAAGTTCAAACTTTGAAAAATAGTGTCTAAGAGAACCTCATGCTTTCTTTATTAATTTGTCATAAAGGCCATCACAATTGTGAGACTGTTAATTACTGATGGTTCCATTCTCCAACCTGGACCCAGCAGGGGCATGTGCATGCTCTGATCTCATCCACTTCATTGGCCTGTTCCTTGGTCAGACTTCCTAGAGAGGACTTCCTCTAGCAGGGGGTCATCTAGACTACACAATGGCGTCTATCAGGTTCCTGTGACACTGCCTCCCAAGAAGGAGAGCTTTCAAATGATGGTGACTACGTTGACATCGGTATTTTAATATTGGACCTCTTCCTACATGGTACCTTTATAGAATCCTTGTCAACCCATGATACTGACAGCTGAAATTTCTGTGAAGCGTCGGCGTGGAAGCAGAATAGAGTAAGTGCAGTCTTATGTTTGTCCTATTTTAACTTCAAATTCTCTGCCCTGGCTGTACCTGGAAATTCTTCAAAGGAAGTGAAACTACCTATGTGTAGGTCTCATTCAGGAATGATTAAATAAAGAATATCTGAGGCTAGCATCCAGCATTATTAGTATTTCAAAAATTCCCTCCAGATGATTCATAGATGTAGGGGAGATTGAGAAGCGTGCCTAGCTTGATGGTTTAATTGGGCTCTCATTTGTGATAAAGAGAAAAATGTATATACTTCCCAAGAAGGTATGTATATTCCAAATCTTATCCCTTCTCAAAGCTCCACTAACATATTAGTATGACATATATGCATACCTGCTTGGAGCTCAGTAAAAATTTCTAAAGTGAATGAAGACATACATAGAGGTCAAGAAAACCACCTTGATCTTTCATGGCTGCTTTTGTATGGCTGAAAGGGGTGGAGTTCAATTTTCATTTGTCAGAAATGTTCCATAGCTGCCCTGCTTCCACCATGATACTGCTGAATGCTACTGCTCTCAAGTCTCTCTTTGGATGATCTCTGTCTTGATTTCAGTTTCTTTAAATGAATTCTTTTTATGAAGGTTTAAGATACTTTCTTTCTACTCTCTCAGGCCTGGATGGTCACCAGAGGGAAGAGATGCCACAGAATGAAAGCCTTTTAAAAGAACCGTGCCTGGCTCTCTCTCTGCTGGCAAAGGGCCATCTATATACTGAACAGCAATAATAAATATTCCAAGAGCAAACTCTGAAGTCACCAAGCCTAGCAGTACTCTTGGCAGAGCTTTTATGGTACCTACATGAAGGAAGCCACTAGATGCAAATCTTGGTCCACAAACCAGCAAATGGTTAATCATTCTGGGGTTTAGGACTTCTGATGAAATGTTACTGATTTTGCAACTTTACAGTAGTCTCAGCACTGATTTCAGTGAAAGGCAACACAGTGTTCTTTTTTTAACTTTTCCTATGCAATATCCTTTGACATAATCTTATATAACTCTTTATTATTGCTTTTGCTCTGAAACACAAAAGTCATCTCATTTTCCCTCTTAGAATTCAGAATTATAAGAGGTTAAGATTTGCTTGTAATCAGAGAGTTCCCCTGTGAAGTTCAAATCTTTCTTAGCTCTAATTCTAGAGGGAGTTATGATTCTGTGATGGACTCATGACATTTCTTATTGGAGATATAAAAGGTCAGATTTTAATGCCTTTGTGTGATATATGCATCTGGCTCAAGATCAGGCAGTTTTGAATGATGGAATTTAAATTGTAATTTAGTGAAGGGGTAAGAAATGAGAAATTACAGCTTTGCAGCAGTGCCTGAGCTGTACACCAATTCTGTAGCCCCTGTATGAGTGTTGGTGGCTTAGCACTGCTACAAAAAGTAGCCTTTCAAAGACACTATGATAGTGCTCTGAAAATAAAAGCAGAAGTTTGTCTAGTGAATATTCTGATAGTTACCTGAGTTCTTGTCTTGGAAAAACCAAGATCCTTCCCAAAGTCTATGTTTTAGTCATTCTGAAATGTACACATTACTTCCAGTTTTTTTCATCTATATCAAAATTCTCCTTGTCTTTCCTTTTTATTAAGATGAACTCTTGAATATTCAAAGATCCCTACCCACTTCTTTCCTATTTGTGTATGTAAGAAATAGAATCAACTGCAACCAAGTATACTGAGTAAAAGTTCTTTACAAAGCTGAGAAAATTACTTTCCTCCCTTGTTTTTATATGAATCAAAGAATTGATCTAAGTAGCAGATTAGAGTTATACATTTATGAAAGACAGAGAATGGGATGCAGAAATAGCACTGGGGTTGGCTTGGTCTTCAAGCTAACATAAGCTCCTTGAACTCAACTTTCCTCATTTGTTACATCTTAGCCACAATTTTCTTAAGTGCTTTGCTAATAAATTATCCTGTTAATAAATTGCTTTAAGGCTAAAATAAAACTACAATCTCTTTCAATTATTCTATTTTCTCATGTTCTGCAGCATGTTAATCCCCTGCTAGTGGTACCTGGTAATGGCCCCTTGTAATGGATTATTTTCTCATGTGGTTTTAACTTTTACTTGTGGACATAAACTTAGCTGGCATTATTTTTGGTCCATGGGAGTCACATGTACCCTGGTTTGAGGATGGCTTTGTATTTTCTGTAGCTGGGTGTCCCAGAGATTTCCCTTGTTTAGGATGAGCTCTCACAGTAGTTTGTCAACTTAAGATTTCAACACCATGGGTGGTGTTCATTTCGGATTCGCGATTACATTTGGCACAGACTAACTATATCTGAGACCACTTCTTATTATGTTCCTTTGGGACTTTGCCTATTTTCCTTATGAATGAAGGGCAGGATTTATGTAGGAGTCTATGTTCTAGCACTTACATGGCTTGCTAGTTACTTTTTTGTCACTGTGGCTCAATACCCAATATCCACAACTTGGGGAGGAAAGATTTATTTTACCTTAAAGTCTCAGAACGTCACAGTCCATTCACAAGTGGGTGGCTGGAAAATAGTGGAAGCACATGGTAGGGCTAAAATGGGGCCAGGGCCAGAGCCAGAGTACCAGCTGCAGAGATTCTCACAACATGGTGGTACAGAAAGAGACCAGCAGGAAGGGCAGAACCAGCACATGCCCCTAAAGATCAAGCCCCAAGCACCCGCCCCTTCCATCCAGGCCCCACCTCCCAACCCTACACAGTATTCATAGGAACATGAGGCTTTTCAGGGACATTCTAGACCCAAACCGTGACATATGGGTTCTACTCTTCATCTCTGATTTCTCAAGAGCATGTCATGGTTCTACCCCTTTGCTGCCAAAGTCCACAGTGTCCAATGTCCCTGACACTATCCTGCATTAGCTCAAATGCTGTAAATTTCTTAGTGATGTTTTTTTAGGATCTGGAAATTTCCCTTTGTATCCATTGAGTTTGGCTATTAAAATGATTGCAATTTATTTAGTATCTCTTTGATTTGTTAAGGAGATTTTTAACTCAAGTTTACAATGTAATTAAAACTAAAAACCAAATGTACTTTCTCATTGTTGGAATGAAATACGTGACATCCACAATTTTAGGGGGAAAGATTTATTTTAGCTCACAGTTTCACAGGATCTCACACAGTCTGTTGGTGGACAGCCCAAAACACTGGAAGCACATGGCAGAGGCTGGAGAGCCTTATCTGGAGACTCAGGCAAGACTAGCACTTTCCCAGGAAGAAGCTCTAACAATGTTTCTTCTTCCTTCCTTATTCCCTTCAAGCTGCCAGTTGGGCTCCAGACACCCAGGGTGGGTGCCCCCCCCTCACTTCCTGGCCCACAAGTGAACAGCACATACTTGCAGGCTTGCCCTTGGGCAACCCGCAATCAAAGCAAATTGACAAAATTCCTCCAGATCAAACCCCAGCCATCTGCCCCTTCCAGCCAGGTCTACCTCCCAACAGTACAAGGTCCACAGAGTTATCCCACTACATCCAAATACCTGATACTTTTCTGGGGACACTGCAGATCCACACCATAGCTCCAAGTGTATATTCTTTATTAGCATTTCCCCTTTGCTAGTATTTTATTTTATTTCATAAAGTCGCCTTGTTTAATAGCAGAACTATTTCTTCTTAAACTGTGTGCATGTGAATCCCTTGAGGATCTTGCTCAAGTTCTATTGCTTGTATTCTAGGAGCTGTGATGCTATATTTTTTTTTTAACAAACTGTAGATTAAGGTTGGTGTTCATGACCATACTCTGAGGGCTCAGAATTTGAGTAAAGCCAGCACCTAGCTCTTCCTGACTTCTGGGTTGTAAGATTAAATTCTCCACTTATTTGGCTGCTCTCACAAGTGAAACTGCATTTTTCAAACTGCTTCCAATGCAAAGGACTAGAAAGTATTTCTTCATTTGGAAAAAATAACCCCATAATTTCAAAATGGGTTTAACTATAGTTATATATTTTTAAAAAAATTCTGAAGTCTCTGTCATTTTTAAAATAAGAGACTTCTCTTTTACCTCATTATCCTTTTACTGGGATCATTTTTTTTCTCAAGTTGAAATTTAGGGCAAATCAATAAAAGAATTACCTTTCTAATTGAATTTAAGTTTTCCTTGCTTACTTCCTTATTGTTAATGTTAATACTGTTTTCTTTCTTGTTATTTTTGTTACTGCCATTAGCCTGGAAATATACTCATTATAGTTAATATTGATCCTAGAAAACACAGTCTTTGACTAACAGGGATCTGGTGTTGACAGAAGAATATTCATAATATAAGAAGTGTGCGACCAATATTGAACTGCAGTTCCAAGGTTCTGCCACTGTCACCTAGAACGCAAAGCATTTTCCATTCTTCTCCTTGTACCTCAAAGCATAGAAAAGCAAATCAAAGGTTGATTGACATTTGGCCAATCTAACTTTTGCTGCTCATCTTAATTTTATGAACAAAAATGCAACCAATCTGCACAAATCCCTAGCAGGTAAACAGTCAAGCCAGGTTCCTGGTGATATAAAACAAGACAAAGTAAAGCAATAGCTGGGGGTTGGGGTTGGGGGTCAGCAACTAGGGGTACCCTAAACCACATTTGCATGAATCACAACTCAAACAAATGATCTTTTCCTGCTAATCTCAATTTGGAAAGGAAGGACCAGAGAGAAATGCTTACCTTCACCTCTCCACAGACACTTCACACAGAAGCTTGTAGAGGGACCTTGGCAAGGATTTTTATCTTCTGCCAACTTTTGTCACTTGCAGTAGGATCTCAGCTTCAGGCGCTGGGATGGGGTGTCTCAGCTGTTTTTGTGAGTGCCAGAAACTCTAGGGGATGAAGAATTTTTCTTGTAAGAAAAGAAAATCAGAAAAATTTATTTAATGTAAGTTGTATGTGACACAGAATCCTTCAGAAGTTAAGACTCAAAGAAAGAAGGAAACTTCTGTATTTTATACTAAGTTTGAAGTAGACAGTTGTGGAAATATAATTAACAAAGGGGATGTGGTCTAATGCCAATAAACTGGGCATGGGGAGAAGAACTTAACAAGGTTTGATTGTTCCAATTATTTTATGTCTCCTTCTGCAGAGAGAAGGATATTCTTTTTCTGGGTAAAGGATGGGCAATTCTAACATGAAAGTGTGCAATCTACTTCACAGGAAGACCAGAAAATTCTTTTCTAGGTTTTAAGACCAACTTCATAGGAGAAGGGCAGGGGAAAAAGAATCTGCTTTCTTGCTTCTGTGGTTTTCTCAAATGCCAAGTTGCCATGTTTTGGGGTAAAGTGTCTTGAACCCTGTTATGACCAAATTGGTATGACCTTTTGTACAATCAGTGCATAGAGAGAGATGGAAGACATGTCTTCCTTTATGAATTGATGGAGGTCTAGTGTGACCTTACTACTGTGGGCTTCGTAGGAGGATGACAGAGTAGGTGGGCCATCAGAGGTAGGGAGGGGAGCTGTGGGTAAAGTGCTTGCTTCTATGGAGGCTCAACCTGCAGAACCTTAGATGAGGTGTACCTTTCCTCAGATATATTCCTCCGTCAAGCAGATGGGGAAGGGCTGGCTAGGCCATCTCTTTTGTCCTCTATGTGTGAAACTTAGGTTCTCTTTCCATTCCTTATGCCAGGGCTCTATTTGCTAACCAGTGAGCCACGTGACAGGAAAAAGCATTTTTTGTAGCCTCAGATCTCTTCAGGGTGGCTGCTGAATTGAGATAATGAATACATTTGTGGGGGAAAACCCACCCATATTCTATTTTATACAGGAAGAAAACATTCGTAAGAGAAAGGGTTCACTGAGTTGAATCATGGGCTACCCGGAAGGTACATTGGCCTGGAGCCGGGAAATGTGGCCTCCTTTGGCAAGCTGATCTTTGCAAAATTAATTATGACCTGAATATGAGAGAATATTGATTAACATGGACCCTAAATCCAATGATATGTGTCATAAGAGAAGAAAAAGGAGAAGTCACCAAGGGAGCCACGGGAAACTAATTTTGAGTGCATAGCAGGGACACTGATATTAATTGCATATTTTAAATCAGTTTTATATTCATGATTTTATTCTTCATGATCACATTATGAAATATGTACTATCATTATTACCATTTTACAGATTGAAAAACAAGGATTCAGTGAGGTTGAGTGGCTGATCCAAAGTCACATACCTGATCAGCAGTGAAATTGCTATTTACATCCAGAGTCCACTCTTTCTTTCCATCTCTCGGGTCTGACTCCTCCCTCTCAGTAAAGTGAAGGTGACAGAGCCTGCTGAGTGGGTGGGATCTTCTTCAGTGGCAGGTGGGACATGCATCGTTTTCTCCAGCACAGCTAGTGAGGCCCAATGTTTTCCAGCTTTGGTGACAGGACCGCTTGGAAAATCCAAAGGGGTAGCACAGTCGCTGTCATAAGGTGCACTTTTTATTAACACTTAAGCAGACAACTCAAGCTGGAAAGTGTATTCCCCCAAGATACAGAGTATAGGAGAGGTGAAAAGCACTCTTCCCTTGGAGAATCTGAGAGGCTCTTTAGGAGGAACAGCGCCATTCGGTTTAGATCTTTCAGGAAGTCCATGCTGGGAGAAGAAAATAGAAAATGTGAAAGTGTGATTCAGTTCCTAAAGAGATGGGGCCTATTTTTAAAATAAATCCTGGGAAAATACTTAAAATTCTAACGAGCAATGAGGAAAACTGTCAAAAGCATTAAAAAAACAAAACCTTGTATATTCCTTCCAGCTACCCTTGGTGTCCCAGATTGGGGGGGGGGGGGGGGCTGTGGGAGGGAACCAATTTCCAGGGCCTTGTCCAGTAGGTAAATTCTCCAGAAAGCAGAGCTGCTGTGGGAGGTTGGCATCTCTCAGCTGTCATGGAAATCTCTACTTGGAGTCAAACCCAGCGTTGAAAGAAAGTTTGACTTTTCCAGTCTTTGTGTTTGGATGGTTTATGTAGAAACTTCTGTTGGATTTTGGAGAAGCTGAGTTTTCATAGACTGTACTTGGCCTTCTTAGTTTACATTTGAGCACACAAAGCCCATTCTCAGGGGGACATTTGTCCCTAAAGTCTCCACACTTGACTACAAGTCAGCTGCAGCTGGAGACCTTTATATTTGAATGTTGTTGGAAGGAATGGAACCGCTCCAATGCTAAGCAATATTTGTAAAGCACTTAAGAATCGAATAATTGCATTTGTCTCCATTATCTCATTTATTTTTCACAACAGCCCTGTGATGAATTATCTTAGTGCAAAAGATTTGACAATCTAAATTTTAGAAAGAGAAACTTATCTGACTAATTTGCTTCACTGGAAATATAATTAAATGAGATTATATGTTTAAAGCAATAAGAATGTAGCCTGGCATATAATAAATACCCAATAAATGAAGCCACCTGTCATCACCCTCACCCCACTTGTTATTGTTGTGAGTTACCATCTGATGGAGTTGGCGCTGTAGCCCAGATTACTGACTCCATGCTGCCAACACAATTTCTTCTCAAACAAGAGGATGTCATCTCCTACTTCATCATTTTTACTTTGGGATTTGTTCATTTTTCTTTATTGAAGTTTAGTCACAGGGGTTGTGAGAATAACCTGCATGCAACATGTCACTCCATTGACTATCTGGTCAATATAAAGAGAAGGTTTTTGTGGGTAAGTCCTGAGGTCACATGGTGTCACAATGCGAAGGCTCCAGTAAGGCCGAGAGACTAAAGGAGAAAGAGCAATGGTGAAGCTTGCAGAGTAAGAGTTTTATTGGTCCTGCCCTGGTCATGCAGATAAATATTTTTATTCTCTCAGGGGGAGCAAAATTTACAAATATCTACTGTGGTTACAGGCTATCTAGGAGAGTAGAGGGCAAGGTCTACAGTTTCTTAGAGCTAAACAGACTCTGATCTTAGCCCAGGCTAAAGAGGGAAGCTGGTGTGGAGGGTGTCTTCGATTCAGATCTTTTGAATGTGCACATGCACGATGTTTATTTCCTTGGCTCTTACCAGGAGGAAAAGAATGCCTGCTGTCCTGGACTGTTGAAGAGAAGCTCAATTTATCCTATGTAATTTGTAGGGTGGGGTATGGAGGTAGCATCGAGAATAAACAGGTAGTCTGACTGATACACACAGGGTGTTGAACCTGAATTGATGGATTCTCACTACCAACAGAGTGGGTACCATTTACAGAGTCTTAGAGGTGGGTAAGAAAGGAGAAAGGGAGACAGCTGCATTCAGCACAATTGAAGATAGAAACCAAAACTTATCTCTGAGGTAGCCTTGGATCAGCTGTCCTATCCCAGTCAGATGAAAGAAGTCTTCAGTGACTTAGGTGACTCATTCACAGTGAAATCTCAAGGCTCATAATTTACCTGTGGAACAAGGCTAACTAAAGGGACTGACTTTCCAACCTTAATTAACCAGTAGATGTTTGAAAGGTCACCTGTAGAATATTGAATGCTAGACACTGCTTCCATGTTGTAGAGATTTTCATTGCCAAAAATCACCCAGTGAATGTGTAGGAGGCTGCCAGGAGTATTAGACCTTAGGTCAGGGAAAAATTGGACAAGTTCCATCAACTCTGAGTTGGTGGTCCTCAAATATATAAAATAAGAACATGATTTTAAATATTCTTTACTGCTTTTAGTAATTCCATTCAATAGACACCTTATTAAAATCTCCTGCACCGGGTAAATCTCTGGCTATGGAATGGAAGATCAAAGGCCTATGCGGATTTCTAGACAGTGAAGGCTCACAGCCTCCAGTGTGGGGAAAGAATTTTTTGTTTGTTTTTGTTTCTTGAGACTGGGTCTTATGTTGCCCAAGCTGGCTTTGAACTTGTGATCCTCCTGCCTCAGTCTTCCAAGTGCTGAGATTATAGGCTTGCACCACCACTCTTTTCTTGCTTGCTTTCTATAGTGTGCTATAGTACAGCATATATCCTCTTTATAACCTGCATAGGTCTGTTGTGTGGGTTGATTAGCTTATTATGTTTAGTGGCAGACATGTACTGAGTTCATACACTGCCTCACTTGCCACAGTCATTGGCTCAAGCAGTATGAGGTGAGCCATGGATTGCCTCAGTGCTTCAGGATTGGTTAGCTTCAGGAAGACTAAGGCTTATTTCTATCCTCAGTGGTCACTTTTTGTGTACCATATTATCAAGGCCATCTTGTGGGCATAAAGGTGACATAACTGAAGAAGGAGAAGGAGAAGAGGTAGAACCAGAGGAGACCTGGGTGGCTAGTCACAAAATCTATAACCTTGAAGTCATCTTTCTCATTACTCAGATTCCATAGCTGTGAGACTCTTGGCAAAAATGGTTTCTGAGATGCTCTTTGGTCCAAAATTTGTGTATTTAAAACCATCTCCATTCCTGGACAGGAGCTCAGAACGTATGTTATGAGAATGGCAGGTCAACAATTTTGATTTAACACATGTACTGCCATGTATCTATGTCTCAGCTGCATGAAGAGGGAAGGCCTTTGGCTCAGAATCACCCAGTGAGTCTCCTAAAGCTTGGCTCCTAAATCTGCAGTAGTGACTTCAACACCAGGATGTTTTACTACCTATCACCATAGGAATGTGCCTTAAAAGTCAGAAATTTCCACAGTTAGTAGCTATAAACCATATAGTTCCAATTGAATTCATATTTTAATAGGAAATTGGCAATATTTACTGCCAACAAATAAATACAATAAACAAATAGAAATGAGGGATTGTGTGGTTTTTTTTTTAAAAGAAACTGTTCAAACATTGACTGACAATATATGCAGATGTTTAGTAGTAGATATTTACCTAGAACCAATCAGAGTCTCACTCATGTTTGCACTGGAATATAGTGCCAGTTCTTAGTTCTTGAATGCCCACATGGAAGGAAAAAGTGGTCATTGTTTTTATCATACACAGATGGAGCTTCACATTTTCTGCAAAGAGATGGCATATTTTAAGGTAATACCGCCAATGGTGGTGGGGAGAAGAGGGTGATTTTCAGTCTCAGAGCAAACAGAAGAATCCAATTCTTTGTTTCTGATGCTTTTTGCAGATGTAACCTATTAGTTTTGACATCAGATGTTCACATGTCGGTTTGATTTATAGAGTGGCTAATTCTGAGGATGGGGAAATCAGGAAGGAAATTTTGGAATATCAATCACAGTCCTCATCTGCTTCCTTGTCTGGCATGGCTATAATTTGTAGGCTAAACATGTAAATTAGACATTTTCTTCCTTAACAAGGAAACTAGGAAAAATATGTTCTACGTGTTTGTATAAATAGAATCCACATCATCTGCCTTAAGGAGAAATTAAAGAATTTTAAGTTTTTCTTAACACAAAGAAAGGCAAAGATTTTCATCATTTATATCCAGCTCTCAAAAACTTTGTTCAGACTGAAGGTTAGTTTCAATATTTAGATGAATATTCACATAAAGCTGACAAAACTTAGATCTTACTTTGATGTTTTGTATTCTTTGCCTTGGGTTTGGGGTTAAGCAAATTCTAGGGAAGGTAGACAATGAATGAAAGTTGTGGGCTAATGGGAAAGGATGCAGGACGGCCTAATTAAACCTAGGTACGCTCCTCCTCTTTTGACCACCAGTCAATCATTAGCTTGGATATGACATGAGCATAGGCAAGTAAGATCCCTCGAGGAGGTGCCTCTGGGAAGAATGGGCTGAGAACAGGTCTCCTTGAATCCTGAATCTTGCTCATTTCTATCAAAGATAGATCCAGGGACACCTTGTCTGGGAATCTTTCCAGAAGAGTTAAAAGCACCACATAAAAGAAATACATGTGTACCTATGTTTATAGCAGCACAACTAACAACAGTTAAAATATGGAAGATACCAAAACACCCATCAACAGACTAATGTATAAAAAAAAACTGTGGAATATGTATACAGTGGAGTACTACTGATCTATAAAGACAGGTAATTTTGAGGCTTTTGCAGGTAAATGGACACAACATAAGACCATCATGCTTAGTGAAGTGAGTCAGACGCAGAAGGTTAAGTATCAAATGGTTTCTCTAATATGAGAAACCCAGAATATAGTCATCTCATAGAACTAAATGAACAGGGGATAGTGAGAGTTGGGGGAGGGAGAGTGTATAGGAGGGTCAAAAGAGGAAGAGGGGTGATGTGATATATATGTGCACAGAATATTCAAGTTCAATATAAACATTGTGTATCGCGTATATATTTATTAACAAAATGAAGAAAAAAGCCAGATCCCCTTCCTTTACTCATAATTATCAACAGTCTGCCTGAAATTCACCATAATGAATAGAAGTACTTAAAATTTGAATGGCCCTAATTATTATTTTTAATATCTTCAGTTCAGGAAGACTAACAAAATTTAAGTTTGTATAATGTCATTCAGTTTTTGATGTGGTTTGCTTTTCTAACTATCACTGAATGGGTCACTTTGGAATATTGGAGTGCATGCCAATTGTGAGGAAAAAGGCCTGAGGCTAAATTAGGGTTGAATCTTTCCCTATTATGTGGCCTTAAGCAATTTCCTGAATCTTAATGACCCTTAATGCAAAATGAGGCTGAATCAACACTTGCTGCCTCCAGTGATGCCGAGAGTTGGGAGAGAGCTATGCAAACACACTTGGTGCTACAACCATCTCATCTTATTCATTATCCATGTGAGAGGATTTTTTTTGTTGTTGTTGTTCTCCTCTATGGCGCTGCGGAATGAGGAGAGTTCCAGGGTGCAAGCCTTTCTGTAAGGCTTTTCCCCCATTTTGTCTGTTATTTAAACTCATTACTATGTGTCTTCTTGCTGCTTGGTCAAGGGACTTTTCTAGTGATGGTTAAGAACATCTACTGAACTGGCCATTAGCTGTCTGGAGAATTATTCGGTTTGTGGAAATTGCATTCTTCATTGTGGTGTTGGTAGGTTTGAGGCAGTACAGTCACAATTAGATTGACTGGAGTGAGACTGACTTGGGTTATCTGCCATTCGGCATGTTTTCTCTTTAGCTCTTTATAGGGTATAGAGTGTAGATCACTGTACAGTGTGTTTTCTATGGATTGGTGTTTTATACATGTCTTTATATTACATGTCCTAAAAAAAGTAGTAAACCTAAAAAAAAGTAGTAAACAGTTATGGTCACAGGCATTTGATCCAGCTTCCTTGTTTCAAATTCTGTCTCTATTACTTAAGCTCAGTGACCTTCTGCAATCCACACCTCTTCGAGCTTGAGTTTTCTCCTCTGTAAAATGAGGGTAAAAATAATGGTAGCTATTGAATAGGATAAAAATGAGATAATTTGTGCTTGGTGCTTGGCTGTGGTAAGATCTAGCTAATGTTAGGTATTATTATCAAATTGAGATGAAATTAGTGTTAGTTTAGGTTTGACCTGCAGATGTATGGGTTGAGCCATTAGATCAGAAGTTGACAAACCATAGCCTGTGGACCAAATTCAGCCCATTGCTTGTTTTTGTAAATAGAGTTTTATTGGAACACAGAACCTATTTGCTTGTGTGTTGTCCATGCTGTCTGTGTGCTACATCAGAGTTGAGTAGTTGGGAGAGAGTATGTGGCCCACAAAGCTGAAAATATGGAGTATATGGCCCTTTACTAGAAAAAGTCTGCCAATTTCTGGACTAATTTGTTGAGTTCTAATTTCCCTTCTGTGACCAATCTGCTGCTGGGTCATTGATATATTACTTAATTGCTTTGTTTTTCTCACTTCTGAGAGGAATGGCCAAAGAAACTTGGTTGGACATTTGGCACATGGTAGTCCCTGAAAGTGAAATGATACATTGTTCCCATCATTGCTAACTGATCTAGAGGGTCACATACTGTGTTTATAATCAGGCCTACTGGGAGGTTATGTTTTTCATCCAGGCCAAAGCCAGCTTAATTTCCAGCCAGTTCTGCTTTTGGTCTACGATTCGTTTTCTCTAATCTTTATACTTTGTAATTATTTTTTCAAAAGAATAATTATGGAAAAATGAATACAGCAGCTTTATCGAAGATTATTTTATATTGATTTTTCTCAAGACTGCTAGTAAGACTCCCAGAATGGAAAACACAGCTATCTCCACCCTGTGACATTTTAAGAACACAGATGAACATAAAAATGTGAGAATGCAGATTACCCTAAAAATGACACTTTTATGACAAAAGTAATCTATTAAAAAGTCACATGAATGGCTATAGTCATTTGACGTTGTTAACAATATAATGATGTGTTAAAATGCTAGAGGAAGGATTATGTCAGTATTTGATGTTTTTATAAGTTGCTGCTGTATAAAAATGTCAAATAAGAATAATCTTATACTTGACATTTTTCACTTGGTTTCACTCTCAAAATAGCTCTGTGAGTTCTAGTTGCCTCTTTGCTCATAATTTTAGCTTTTCTTTTCCCTAAATAATTTTCCAGGTCCATTCATGTCACCACTTTATTTCATTGCAATTGATTTTTCTTTTAAATGAGCTTTTATTTTCATATATTCTCTTATAATCCTCTCCAGTTTTCTCTTAATAAAAAAGAAAAAATGAGTTCCTCACAAGTATGAATACTATATATATAATTTTCTCTTGGGATCTCAAAATAGTATTACCACATATCCTTCTGCGTTCACCAATCTCTTGTCTTCTTATAATCAGACATGAAGTTGCACCAATTTCTTTTGGAAAATTCTTTTTTTTTAACATTTTTTCAATTCTATGAAAATTTCTAGCCTTTCCCAATTAATTTTAGCTAAACAGGTTCTTTCCTGGCCCTGGTTATGCCAGCAGGCGAATGTACTCATATACTTATTATGTTCTCACCAGCATGACCTGTACAAAGCCTTTACAGAAGGAGCCTCTGGAGCAGAAAGGAGGGTTGGGGAATGCTGCAGGTAGGTGCCGTGAGTCTCACTCAGCAATAATACCTGCTTTGGGAATGGGCTCACCTTTCTGCTCTTTATGCATATACAAATGAGTTCAGATGATGTGGAATCTTTTATAGTCTTTGGCTCTCTCCTAACATACATGTAGCTCCTCTGTATGCTCACAAAGAAATGAGAACATTTTAAGATTTACCTCGTATATCTAAAAATATATCAGAATCTGAGTTTGCCTCTTGACCTTCTGATGATATGGAAGGACATCAAAAAGTCAGCTTCCCCAACTTTTCCCCTTACTCTACAGATTTTCTCTTTTTTTTAATGAATATGGTTATTTCTTCCCAAGTAAAGCCTCCGCCTGTACTTGAAACGAATCCTTCCATCTATGTCTTTGAGCCCACTTCCTCTGCATTCCACCTGACTTCCAGCCTATTAGGAATACATTTTTTTTTTTTTTCGAAACAGGGTCTTGTTGTGCAATCCAGGCTGGTCCTGAACTCAGTATGGAGCCTAGGCTGCCCTTGAACACTCAGCCGTCCTCCTGTCTCAGCTTCCTGAGTGCTAGTTTTAGAGACATGCACCACCACATCTGGCTTGCATGATGCAGGAGAATCGAACTCAGGGCCTTGCACTTGCTAGGCAAGTGCCCTAAACACTCTGGTATTCCTCCAGCCCCAGGAATACATTCTGTCTTTTTTATCTTCAGTCTTGTCCCCTTCACTGGCTATAAAATTCATGACTCTCTTCTATTCTGAGACCCTTCCTTGACCCTCTATACCAAGCTCCTTCTTTGCATGTGATATTGTCTGTGTCTGTAGTTTCACCACATTGCTATCCACTCCCCAGCTCCTTGCAGGCTGGCTTCTGTTTCCCATTGGTTCAGAAGCTCATCTCGAAAAGGCAGAGTGGGTGTTTGACTCACTACACAGTGATCAGTTTTGCACCTCTGTCCTTTCTGAGTTGTCTTCCCCATTTGCGACCCTCCTGGAAACTCTGTTTCTTTTGGAGTACCTGTGTTGGGCCCAGGCTCCTTGTGCGTCCGTGGCCTCCTGCGTTGTGACATCACTTCTTCATCCCCTTCCTGCCACGTTCTTTCTGGAAGTTCTGCTCTTAGTGTTTTCGTGCTTTGCCTCTGTTACTTCATTCCCTCCTATCCAGAAACATTTACTCCTTCTCCTGCCGGATTCAAACTTGCCAGGTTTGTGCTGCTCTTTGTCCCCCCTCCACGGTGGATATATTGATCATTTCATGTCCAGTCCAGTGTGTGCAAAGGAAAATCCTTCACTAAAGTGCTTTGTTTAGAAAATACAATTTCTGTGACCTTACGTAAGTCACATACTTCATATTTTTTTTAATTTGCAGACATGTTTTTCCATTGCTGTTTTATAAACTGGATGTTTTGAGAATTCTCCTCTCAGCAGGTTCCTAACACAAACTTGCATTACTATTCTTACAAAATAATAAACAGCTTTGGGCTATAAAACCTTTCAAATTGTTTTTTCACCGAAGGGGATTTGCATGCTGACTCATTCCTACTATATTTATAACCTATCGCCAAACCCCTGCTAAGGCAGGATTTCTAATAAAGCTATGGAAATTACATGCATTGCAATGGAGCTGAATACATTTACATTTCTAGTATTTTAACATTTCCAAATTTATTGCAGATTACCTTATTTGTGCATGTCTGTGCTTTAATGGCTTTTTATAGCAGAAAATAGTAGTTTATGATTGTATTCCCAGTAGAAATATATTATGAACCCACCATATGGAGTGTTGCATAAAACTAAACTTGTAACATGGGTGGTTTTATTATTGCTTAGCAAGATCTACTGTACATTATTGAAAATTAGTGGTAATAGAAATGTCAAAGAAGGAAAGTTTGGTATATGAGGGGAGTCTTCGATTTGTGCTTAAATTGTCACAAAAGATTTTAGATTTTATTTTATGATAAAAATACCTATCCTTTGACAGAATTTCAGATCAGATAACTCTACATGACCTCTTCCCCACCCAGTCCTGCTCCCAGTTTTCTCATTCTGGTACTTATTAAAGCAAGAGCTGTGCAGAAAGAGAGTGCCAATCCCTGTGAGAATCAATGGTACCTATTTCTAGTCACCTCTGCTGGCTACAAGCCGTTGAAACTTTCTATGGGCCGTGGTCATGGAAGCTGTTACTGGAGCACATGGAATCTTTTCTTTTTGTCTTTCTTCTCTAGCTTTTATTTGACCTTCTCCTGGAAGGAACTATGGTACTGATTTTGCTAGTATTTTTTTGGCTCAGAGAAAATGTAAGAGTAAGGACAAAATAAGATTCTTACCAATGAGTTGCATCAGAGTCCTCTAGAATAGCCTTGCATTCTGGAAGACTTTATTATTGGCCACTTTCTAAACCTTTGCATGATGCGGGTGAAAAAAAAACCTAAAAGTATTTTTTTTCCCAGAGGGTAAGAAACACATGCCTCATGTTTTTCACACACAGCCTATAACATTGAACACAGTTAAAACATTACAAAGTTAACATTGTGTATGACACCTTTTGCTATCTTTGCCAAGTGAGCGCATTCATTTTGGAGAACTATTGACTATTTTCCCTATCACTGCTTTCCCAGGAGAGGCTGCCATCATGGGCACAGTCACCTTCTGAGTGGGTAATCAGAAGAGGCTTGAAGGAGGGCTTTTCAACCACTGATGTTTCTCAAAAGTCTTCCATCATCTCATGTTTTGAAGAGAAGCAGAACTAAGTCTAATGTTTTGGATCTTTGAATCATGGCCCTGTACATCTGCTTATGCTAAAAGATTTATTGCACAGATGAAATGTGTCACTGTTCTAAATATGAAAACCTTGCAAAAGGCCTGAAAATGTTGAAAAATGTAAAAAAGCCCTGCATTGTAGAAAAAGTCTTGAAAATCAGCTCATTATTTGTCCCTGATTGTTAGGTATAGCCCCATTCCATTGAAGACCTTGATGAGATGATGGGACTTCCTGAGCTCTGAGAATACTTAAAAACTCCAGCCTCATCCATCTTCCTTGTAAGGTCCAGCGAGAATTTTAGCACCATTGCTACAAATAGCAAATGATTCATTAAAAATATTTAAAGTACATGTGTGGAACATATTTTATACTCCGTGTAGGTTGCTGTTGAGTTTTTGAGAAGACCCTAAAATTTAAAAAATCCATAGAGAAGAAGTCCTTCTGCATGCCTGCAATGTTTTTGAGGCATAACATTGTGTATTTAATATTTGTCATTGTTACTTATTTGACTCTCACCTGTAGAGTATGAAAGTACATTTCCCTTCTGCAAGGTTGGCCATGTGGTCAACAGTTTCCAGCCATTAGGGCAATTGGTACTTTCCAATAACTGAAAATATTTCCCAAAGTGTTGTTAAGTTTTTTATAAAAATAGGTGGAATCACATGTGCAAACAGGCTAGACGTTAATCCTAGCTAGAAGTACACCCCTTCAGTTGTTTTGGTAGTTTATATTTACTGCTAATTTAACTCATCTAAAGCCAGGAGTCAAAACTGTTATTAAAAGATTGAGCAATAGCATCTTATTGGGGCTCCAGGTTAATAAAAGCAGAGTAGTCGTAAGGGTGGTGACCTCAAAGTGAGAGACTTTTACTCGTTGGAAAATCCTTACTGTAACTGTAAAACTAAAAAGAAAGCACGGGCTTAAAAAAAGACTGTGTAGGAGTGTATCTCAGAGGGAGAATATAGGGAAACTAATGGATCCACTTTGCCTTGTCTTAGCCATGGATCCATCTGGAATGAACCGTTCTCCAGGCATATAAGTATTTCTTTTATTCTGTGTTTTTATGTAGAAATAGAAGTAGTTTCTAGTAAGATACAATATCATTTCTTTGTAACCTTCTCAGTTCTGAACATCATTTACTTCTTAGGATATATAGTTTTCTATTGTATTTTATTTAAATTCATAATTATAATACCAACGGCTCAAAGTGAGCAGCATCATTTCCCAAACCAGACATACCAGTGCTCCAGAAGAAATTAATCAGGAATGAGCAGACATCTGTGAGACAGCAAAGTGATGGCAGGAAAGGGGCCTCATAAAGCAAATCAAAGAATTTATTGACAGACTGCACATCAAAACTAAAATTTTGTGCATGAAAAATTAGTAGTAGCCCTTATACTTTAAAAATATGTTAAAATAGTTGACGTAAACATAATGGCAAACTTTTTTTTGCTGT
This sequence comes from Ctenodactylus gundi, assembly GCA_004027205.1. NCBI lineage: Eukaryota > Metazoa > Chordata > Mammalia > Rodentia > Ctenodactylidae > Ctenodactylus > Ctenodactylus gundi. The sequence goes on from PVKB01003766.1 coordinate 87,819, forward strand.
TTTTGGTCTTACCATAACCTCTTAAAACTGGCTCTGGTATCCTAGAGTCCAGGAATATGGAGAAAGAAAGTACTGACAAGCCACAGATCAGACTGGTGGGTAGAGAGAAGCATGCGATTTATTATTCTTTAAACTTGCTCATATATTATTCTTTAGATGCTTTGCAGATGCTTCGTTCTGAAAACATAAAATACTTGTTTCCACTAAGAGAATGACAGGGGGGCCAGTTGAATAAGTCAATTATCATCGTTTGAATTGCATCTCTATGGCTTTTCCTGGAATATGAACCTGTTACAATAACAGTAAATATGTTGATTTTTTGGGGGAAATGTCTTAAAAATAATTGCGTGTGTGCCATCAATATTTAGCAGAAAGTTTCCAGTGGAAAGAGGGATACATAAGAATCATCTGTGTGGGGTTTTCGTTCTAATTTGTACCCCTGCACCTAGAGAAAAGCACCCAACATCCAGACAGGTGGTCTGAATCCTGATGGGTTGGACTGGGTAGGATAAGTGTGCATGCAAAAACCCTACGTGTAGTACTGATGCTTACCCTCCTATGTCGAGGACCACCAAGGCTTGTGTTCATTCAAACAATAAAAACAAATAATAACTAATACGTTAACAATCACAAGACCATTTCCTCCACATGCTCTCACTATTGGATTTGCAGCCAAGTTACTTAAATTGTAAGGTTTGGTAATAGAGTTAACTGAGAAATTAGTATTCTCCAAGATTTCGTAACATTCTAAAATTAAGACTCACTATATTGAAGAATCTTTTATGATGTTTGTATATACACAAAATAGAAGAATTTTCAAGAAGTATTACTTACATTATTACTGATGTAATAAGTTCAGTAGGTACCTTATTTGCAGGTTTGATCCATTCTCATAATTGCTGTAGCTACCTCTAGCTATTTTTTTAAATATGTATCAGTAGATTAAACCTAGAAAAATATTCCAGAGTATTGAGGAAGCTAAATTTTTGGAAATTCACACCAGCTTGGTGTCAAAAGTTTTGAAGATGATTTCCAAGTACCTTTTAATCTTTATGACGGTCACACATGGGCTTGTTTTATTAGATTTTTAATTAGTGAAGACAGAATTATTTATTATTTCTATATTCCTAGTCATTCTTTTTTCTAAGTGAAAACTTTTCTTGTAGCTTCACCACAGAAATAAAGGAGGAAGAAATTTTTATAATAGCTTGAATATATAATTTTATAGATCTCATGATTATAATTTTTATAGCTTATTTGTTGCTCTAATACTTTACTACTTGCAGGTATTGTGTTTAACTTGCGTCCTAAATGCAACACACAAGAATGTGTTTTTATTGTCTGGCGTTTCCAATTACAAATTTAATCTATACTAGAATTTAATTCTCACTTTAACTTTTAAGCAGATTATAATAGGACTTTAAATAGCAATATAGGTAGTTTTTGGGTAAACTGGTTTTGTTTATTCTGGCTTTTTTTCACTTGGAGAGTGAATAACTTCACGATGCTTTATAAAAATGCTACTAGAATTTTCACGGAATACCCAGTGTGTACTGGGGAGTATATTAGGTGACTATATGCTTTTATATATTCATATTTATCTCTCTAATAAGCCTATGAAATGTTGTACTCACTTTTTAAATGAGGAAATTGAGACTCAGAAAGGTTATTTGTTCAAGGCTTCATAGCTATAAATGGCTAATTTCTTATGAATTATTATCAAAATTAGTGATGATAATTATGATAGCCACCAGTTAGTGAGTACTTTTAAATGTAGGTACCAAAGGAATGAATACTCACCAATGAAGACATGGAAGATCAAGTTGAAGATCACACATCTGGTGCAGAGTAGAGTTTGAGCCTTTCCATCACCGAAAGGCTATATATTTTTATCCATATTTGCAAATGATTCCCTTTTTTATCAAGGGCAGTATCAGCAGAATAAGTGGCAAGTTTTCATGGTGATCTTAAAGAACGTTTTGGACTCATGATAAACTATGGCACACCCATTATTTGTTTTTTTCTGCTTTGTAATTATACCTCTTCTGTTACAACTTGTATCATTGAGAGTCAGGCAGTGGGACATTTTCATGTGACCAAATACAAATATATGTAAATATAAAATTCAGGTTTGCTTTGCTCATCGACTCCTTCTAGTTTAAACATGGAGATGTTGGACATGGAAGTTTATTGAAGCCTAACATCTCTCTTCAAGATTTATTTGGCCAATCTTGAAAGCCTTAACTATTCCACAAGCATCTGTCAAAACACACGAGAATCCTGGGAAAGGAGGTGATTTTCCCGCACAGCTGCTCTGCAGAAGGGACTCCCATGGCAAGACTTTTGTCTTGGCAGACTGCTGGTAGAAGCAAGGGCTTGTTCTTCCTCCAGAGAGAAGCTTTGCCCTCTGTAGCAGGCCTGAGGATGTGGGAATGCCACATTACTCACATTCTTTTGATTCTCTTTCTGACTTGGATCTTGCTTTGGCACTTGTCTAAAAGCAGAGCTGTCAGCACCTTTGTTTTTTTGTTCATCTTGTTCCCCAGCCAAGAATAAGTAATAATAGGTTTAAATTCCCAAGTGCCTATGTTTGGCTGTGAAATAGCAGTGGGAAATTGTTTAGCCTCCCACAACCCCAAATGTGTTCTAATAGAAACCTTAACTGATTCCTTCTCTGAGTTTCTTGGCTCCTAGTGGGTTTTGGGTGATGGCCAGAGACAGGGTCCAATCCAGGCTGCCCTCTGATTTCAGAATTGACTGATCGTTCACTATCATCAGCTGCCAGCATTGTAGCATTGTGAGCACTTCTCATGTTGATTTTGCGAGGATTAATTCCTTGTTGATATGATCAAGATGCTTCGGAGACGTAATGTCAGGTTTCCGAAGAGTCTGGGAGAGGAAAACTTGGAAAGCTTTCTTTTATCTCTATTAGAGGAAAGAGTGGAGTGGCCTGGACAGAGTCTGTACTTCAAAAGTTAATGAGACCGAGTTCCTTCCTCATACATCTCTGGTCTAAAATGCTGGTATGATCTTTGTTCTTTGAATATACAACCTATTGATATCTTGGAAAAGAAAGTCTCTTAGTTGTTGGAAAATTAAATAATATAGTCATAGTCTTTTTTCATGCTTCATATACTCACCACTCATCTACTCATTTAACAAAGTCTTCTTAAGCACCGGTCATGGAAACAAGTGGAACCCTTCTATTTGAAAACATATTAAGTTCCTCCATGTGTAAGCTCTGCAATCTTAATCAAATGTTCTTTCTCTACATATGCATATTACATTTGAATCATTTCCACTTCCTCTTCCTCTCCCCACTTGTCCCTCTGTTCCCTTCTTCAGATCCATTTCTCATCTCAATATCTACCTCTGTGGTTCCTATCATCTCTGTTCTGCTCTTGAAATGATTCTTATTTTTGGTTTCTTGTATAAGAGAAACCATGAGATATTTAACTTCCTGTGACTTATTTATCATTCCCTAGCTTTATTGTCTCAATATCATCTATTTTTTTGTTTTATAATGACTCAACTTCATTCTTGTTTATATCTGAGTAGTACTATGTTTGTATGCATATCACATGTTCTCTGTCCATTTCTCTGTTGTTGGACATACAGGCTACTTCTTAAGCAAATATTTAACTTCTCCCAATTTAATTTATCCATTTGTAAAATGGAAAAAATTATCATATGTATGTCAACATTGTTTTGAGGAAAAATATATAGGAAGCTCTAGCCATGTAGACAAATATTAAAAACCATTGTCCTTTTTAATTAAAGAACTATGCCTGTTTCTACTGTTTAAGGAAAGGTCCTTCCCTGAAACTGGTGATTATGTAGTGAAATAGTCAAAATACAGACAAAGTGAGACACACAGAGATGCAGAGTTAAGAACACTATGGAGTGCATGTGTGTGCGTGTGCATGTATGTGTGTGTGTATGCATCAGCAATTTCTTGTGTCTATTTCAACTTTAAGATTCCAATGATACAAGCTTGAACTTTGATAAGAAGATTCGACTCTGTGCTGGTATAGTCAGGGAAAGCCTCAGGAAGGAAGAGAAGCATATTTTCCTTGATCTAATCCCAGTGTATCTTAACTCTTTCCCCAGAATGATCTGACTGCTTTCTCTCATCATTTGCCACCCCCACTAACCTCATCTAATTGAGCTTTTTAGTACACCAGAGGCCCTTTCACAATCGCATGCCTCTGCAGTGCGTATATTCCTTCCTTTACTTCATATTTTTCTAGCTGCAATAGAATCAGGATTTGTTTGAACTGTGGAACATTTGCCCTTAAAATAAGTTACAACCTTAACCTGATCACTTCCTCAGTATACCCCCTCCACCTGTCTTCTCATCACCTCATCACCTAATTTAGCTTCTCATCCTACAAGTGCCTCTCACCTTTAACTTGACTCTTAAATATGATTAAATATGAGAGTGGCTGGAGGTACCTTGAGCCTGAGAGTTTGCATTATGAAATTCACAGTATGTTACAAGTGGTTTTAAAATCCAACATGTTCCATAATTTTTTTTTTTGAGACAGGGTCTCGTTCTGTAGCCCAGGCTGGTTCTGAACTCACTGTGGAGCCCAGGCTGGCCTTGAACTCTCAGCAATCCTCCTGTCTCAGCCTCCTGAGTGCTCAGATTTACAGGTGTGCACCACCATGTTCGGTTTATGTGGTGCTGGGGAATTGAACTCAGGTACTTAATACTTACCTAAGTGCTTGATAAGCAAGTACTTTAACTGCTGAGCCATTACTCCAGCCTGTTCCATAATTTTATATATGTATGCATCTAAGAATCAAGGTAGCAGTAATCACAATGAATTCAGAATCAGCAAACATTGGAACACTGTTGGTTATGATTATGAGGGAATAAGGTAAATGTCACCCATCACGTTTAGGAATAAATGCATACCTACTACCTATTAAACTGAAAATCTCTTTCATTAGGTTGAATTAGAGTGCTTTAGGAGCAAAAAAGCTCTAAATAAATAATAAATCTAAACAAAGAACATCAATTTTGAATTCAGAATTAGACACTGCCTCTTGATTAAAATGGTTAAGTGCAGAGTTGCTGTTTCTGATTACACTAGCCTGAGCATGTTTTCTACTTGCCTAACAAGTAGAGGCATACGGAGCCAACCCCCTGATGCCCCCAAGGTCCTCTGATGAAGGTAGCCGCTGCAGGGACCACGCAACAAAATGAGGCAAGAGGAGGAGGAACATCTCATGATAAGTTTGGCAGTCCTCATACCCTGGAAAAAACCAAAGAACTCTGAGTCACTGGGATTATCTCAAGCCTTCCCTTAACCTCAAGTGTGCTCTTAAACTGACAAGAAACCTCTGAGAATCTTAGAAACTGATAGCCCCATTTAACGCAGCATGGCGTCTTACCCAGTCTGGAACCCAGGGAGGCTGCTAATTAACTGTTTGACCTTGGGAAAGTCATCATCATTGGGCTGAATAATAACCAACACTCCTTACAACTCTAGGTTGCCTGGATTTCCCTTCTTACAAATCTCTTCCTGTTCCTAAAACTCTTTCCTCATTGGCTCCTAGTGGAAAATTCTTCATATTGTGTTTAACAGCCTGTTAAATTACCTTAATTAAAGTGTCAAGGGATGAGAATTGAAGATTACCCAGCGCTGCCGCCCACCCACCCTTCCCCAGCCAGCTGGAGAAGGCCTGTGCCAAGAAGATTCACATGGAAGATGCTTAGTAAGTCCTCTATGGACTAACAGCGAGCCACTGTATTCCATGGTCTCAAGTTGCACGATGAATTGAAACCAGAGAACAGTCTGGTTTTGACAGACTTGCCAGAAGCCTTCATCAAGTGATGCCTTCACCAAATTTGGGACTTCATGAAAAAAAGGCTGTGACAAAACTTTAGGAAAAAAATATGGGAGAAAAAAATTCCAGCCTTATTTTTATTTCCTTTACACTTGGGCCAAGGCACTTCTGTTCATAGGTTAGAGTGTGAAGACCTGATGTTGGACCTCTCAGAAATGTGTGTGACCTGTTCTCTCTGAGATGTATCTACAATTGAAGGCGTGTGTCTTGGAATGCTATATTAACAAGGATGACATTTTGTATGAGAAAAGCCAATCTCAAAAATAATTGGTTCAGATGTTTTGTTTGCATTAGTCAAATATTCATGGCAATACTAAAAAGAGGAAAAGTTTGAAGACAAGGTCAACACTACAGGGGATTAGTATGTCCAACTGCAAAGCACGTGATCAAAACTGAGCCCCATGTAGAAAGGGCTATCTGGTATGAAAATGAGTTCCTCTTCAAGATCTCCTCTTCCTCCATAAATCTTTCTAGTGTAGGAACCTCGTACCTAAAAACATACTCATTTGAGAGGATGTTAAATATAATAGTTAAGAACTCACAGCTTAGATGCATTAAGTTCAAGGCCACGTTTTAGGGGTGTGGCCTTAGGAGAGCTACTTTGCATCCGAGTGCGTCAGTCTTCTTTTCTCACCTGTGAAACAGTGTGCTTACAAGTGTTGACGGAATTGATGTACATCCAGGGTTTAAGACAGGACCTGACCTCTGGGAAGTGCTGTGTAATCTGTAAGTACAGTTGAGATATCTGACTTGGAGCTTTGTTTAAATCTAAGCTTTTTTTTTTTTTTAAACAAAGACAAATAAGAATAAAAATTATTTTTGGTCATTTAGATTTTAGCATGGGTTAATTTCTTTCTCAGTTCTGAAGTGTTCTGGGATGCATGAGGACCTTGAAAACCTGGAAATAAGAGGACTCTAAGAATGGATACTATTAAGGGAGAAGAGGTGTCTGACTCAAGATTTCGCTTTTGAGGCAGCTCTGCCTATTATTGTATTCCCTGAAGAATAAGCGGGCACAATCTTAAGTCACTGTTCTATATAATTTCCTTATTATTTGGCTAGTGCTGGATTTCACAATGGTAGCTCGTAAAGACTTTTCTTCATTGTTGGGGTGAGAATCAAGGCAGTCCACAGGCATTGTTGGTTTATTAATCTTGTGCTCCTTGGAGGTAATGTTGGCTTTTCTTAACAAGTGAGTTAGTTAGTTATAAATATCTTTGCTCTATTTTCTCCTTAAGGTAATCCCCCACAATAGTGACTCACAAGGTGAATGTGGATCAAACTTACCTGAGAGTTTAAGACAGAAGTGTCCAGCCTTTTCTACCCATGCCAGTTTCTGAACCAATTATGGGATAGCAGCTGAGACTATGTGTTCTCACAAATTCTGGGATGATCCTGATGCTGTTGGTTCAGGACCTGCACCTTGAGAACCATCACCCCCTCCTAGTAGTATCTATACCATTAACTGTACATTGAAATCACCTGGATAACTTAAAGCTCTTGGTGTTTGGTTCCACCTTCAGAGAGCCTGACTTTATTTTGGAGGTGGCCTGACCATTGAAATTTATATTAAAAGCACAATACTCTTAGGCATAGAAGGTTATAACTGAGCCTGATGTGATTTGGAGGGAGAAAGTAATTTGCTTGTGTGTACCCAAGATTTTATCTCAAGGGCAGATTGTAGAAGGGAGAGAGTAAAGATAAGCTCATTAGTCGTTCCCTCCCCTCCCCCCAAACCTCCCCAAACTATTTTCTGGTGACAATGATTTCATTGACCTAATAAGCAAAAGCATTTTTTTTTCCTGGTCACTTTTGGGAGCCACAGGAAAAGAAATTGCTGCTATAGTAACGAGAATGCTCGTGCACAGTCGTGGGAGGCGGTGGGATGAATGAGTGTTTCTGTTGGCGTTCTAACCCTGTGGCCTTTCGTTGGCCATTCACTGTGAGGTATCGCTCTTACTTTGTGATTTCAGATGCAGAGGGACTCGTGCTTGCTTCCTTGCCATGGCAACCATTACGGAAGAATTGAGGGTTTTGTCCACTCAGGGCAAGCAACTTAGGACCAGTTAGATAGAAGTTGGGCTATAAAAACCGTTAATATACTGTGGAAAAGGCTGATAATTGTGCCTCTTGTCAGACTCCTGGATAGAGGCTGTGTGAAAAAAAGTAGTTTAACTAGCTGTGGCCTTTACTTTATTTGATAAAGTGTAGTTTACTTTCTACTTGAGGCTTTTATTGACCATAATAATTCTAATTGAAATAAACATTTTGATTACAGCTCTGTTCCGCAACTGCTTAATAGGGAACTAAAATAACTTTCAATAATCATTTTGGCCAAATGGGATTCATTTAGCTTGACAGTTATTCCAGGCATTTATTGGCATGCGGCAGGCTGGGAGTGTTTCCGAGCATAATTACGGGAACATTTTACACTGGGGTTAACCTTACCAAAATGACAGACTGAAAAGTGGTGTAAAGGAGCAAATAAAACCCATAATCTGCCATAGAAACTCATAAATGAATCCCCTTTCTCTACTGTTTCTGATGCCCATGGCTCTAGTTAAAATTAAAAGGAGTTTTCTTTTGAAACTGACAGTCTGGCTGCAGGAGCATACTTTAATGAGGGTACCCTGCAAACCTGTGCTGTGGGCAAAGGGCATTTTATAGCCTCTTGATACGTTTTGGCTCCAGCTAGGGTGGCCTGGGCGATGGGTGGCCCGGGGTGCAAATACCTTCTGTCCAGCCAATCTCCAAGTCCTCTGCCTCAGCCACAAACAAATTTGTCCTGTCTTTCTCTTAGATAGATGTTTAAGGAGATTGAGAGTCCAGCTTGTTTGGGACATGGGTCCTCTCGATGGCCTTCCAAAGGGAAGACTTCCAAGAAGCCTCTAGCTCGATCTGTGGGAGACCTTAGATGTCTGAAATCAGAAACCAGCATGCTACTGGAGGGCAGTAATAGGAGACGCACAATTGTGGCTTCTCAAAAGGATAAGCACATCCCTGTCACGTCTGAGATAAGTCTTGTTCTTCATTGTTGGTAGCAGGCTGTGTTCAATCTTGTGGGCAGTTAAAATGGAGCACAGTAAGGATCAAAACTTTCTCAGAGTTAGCAAGGCTCTTCTGGATGAATAGAGATTGAGTGAAATCCTTAAGATGGTCCAAGAGTGACCTTAAGCCCAACACAATTTTAGTACGTTCACTATTATTATGATCTGTACTACTTTTTTATGTCAAATAGTTTCTGCAATTTTTTTTTTAAAAATGAAACCCTCAGTACAGAAACTGAATGCTCTTGAGTGAATGACTCACCAGGGTTTTGGTAAGGCAATAGAAATTTCTTACAGTTACGCCATGTTGGCTTGTTAGAACCAGCAGCTACTCTAAGGAATTGTTGCTCTAGTTAAGAAGGGAGAGGAGGATGTTTGGACATTTGGCATGTGTCTGAGAAACAGCTAATTCTGAATTGCCCTAGTAAACACACTCCCTGGGGTGACACATCTGTCCTAAAGGTGCCCTGGCCTCCTGGAGTGCTTTCAGTTAGTAAGGGTCCACTTAGCAGGAATCTATACCTGCAGCCACTCTCCTTCTGGGGCTTCCCATTCACCCAAGTTTCTGTACCTTCTTTGCTCTTTGAGTGTGTTTAGTTACATTTTTTAGTTATGTACAACTCAGGGCAACTTAAGTAATGAATGGACACATGGTGCTTTTATACTAACACTCAGTTAAGGTAATATAGTGAACTTTATACTTGGATTGAGAGAACAGAAGGACAATGTCGCCTGTAATAGGCAAGTGATTATGGTCTCAGGTTAATCTGGAACATGTTATCACAATCCACTGGGAGTACCATAGGTCCCAGCCCTGGTAATACTGCCAGTATGTGACTGGTATTATTTCACAGTCCCATCCTGTGACTAGCAAGCTGCTTTCTTTTGCTTTTTCTACCTATATCTCTTCTGAAGACCAGGAATTACCCTGTATCCCATTACATGACAAATATTGAGGTCTTAGTTGAGGTCTTACCCAATATCCGCAACTTAAGGGAGGAGAGGTTTATGTTAGCTCACAGTTTCAGAAGGTCTCAGGCCATTCATAGACAGTAGGCAATGATGGAAGCACACGTTGGAGGCCTAGCAGAAGAGAAGTTGTTCACAGAATCACAACAGGAAGCAGAATAAATGAGCAAGGGTAGAGCTACCCTCTATCCTTCCAGGTCAAGCCACAAATACACACTCCTTCTCAGTTATCCTCCCCTTCCAACTATGCCCACCTCCTAACAGCACAAGAAATCTCTATATATTCCATAGTTTCCAAACACATGAGGCTTTTGGGGGACATTCCTGATCAAAAAATGTAATAGTAGACAAGTTCAGTTAGCATTATAAGGATAACATTGTACTTACTTGCATTATAATCTTTGTTTTGTGAAGCATTGGACTTCCTCAGAGGCAAAATCTGATTGTTGGAATTCTAAATTAAGTAAATGTTCTTATTTGCTTTAATGTCCATGTAAATAGAAATAAGATATGGTAAGTGTTGCTAAAAATACTTGAGCCACACACCCACAACAACTGAAGTATTCCCACAGACATTAAATTCTTCTTAGGAGTCACCTAGAAAAGCTAGCTTGCAATGTGACATACAAGGTCACCATACTATCTGTTCTTAAAATCATGTGTAATATTTTGTTTTTGTAAACCTGGACATAAAAGTCACGTTTTGTTTGCATGTGGTCTTTTTTTTTGTCATATTAGAAGCTGTCGGGGAGCGTATACTTAATCTTTTCACCAAAGTCTTTGGAGGCTACCATTTCCCATAATCTCTCTGCATACTTTCCACATCTTCACTCCCCCACCCCAAACAAAATTGTAAATCTTCATGTTAGTCATGAGAAAATCAAAATAGCACACTCTCTGCAGGGAATAGTTAGAGTATGAATCGAAGACATTGCTTTCCACCTGCAAAACCAAGGCTATTTTTTAAAAAATGCTATTCTAATTAGAAATTCTATCTTTCTTGGATAATTTCCTTGTCTATATCTTTTGTGAATGCAAATTTGACAGAACTGGGGCAGACAGAAAACAGAAGAGTTTATTATAACTAACATTTGTGGGAATTCATACATCTGTTTTCCAGGAAGGATCATGTCTATTAATTTACAGAAGACCAAAAGAGTAGAAATATCTTTGAGGGGGTTTGAAGATCTTATTCTAAGCTGTGTAAAATACCAAATGGATAAATACTGCATAATAAAATTTCAATTATGGAATTTTGGGGCTGACATGACTTTTGTGAATTTTAAAAAGTTATAATGTAAGCAACTCCATGCCATTCATGGAAATCTAGAAAATCTCCATGAGTATATTATCTTGAACTTCCATAACTGTGATTGTTGTAGATAATAACTACTTTTGTTTGCATTCTTCTTTGTGGTCCTTGGGAAGTCCTTCACTTCCCACTGACTTAATCCCAACCCAGGTGTCTCAGCTCAAGACTGAGTACTATGAGAAGATGCTGTTGATCAGCACTATAGCAGTGCCATATTGTGCGTAGTTCCCTGTTCCATATATGCTTTGCATACGCTTTCTTTTACCAGTGGAGTGGAGCACATACATTGACTAGTGATTTCTGACCATTTCAATGTTGTCTTTCTCATAGTCCTTTGATTTTAAAGAAGGAAGGTGAATACCAATCAATTCATAGAAATACCATTTCAAGTAAATGGCTTCTATGTTTGAAAAGAATGTACTCAGGCAGACACAAAGAGAAGGGACAGGCTGACTTCAGTTCCGAGGAACACTTCTGATGACCTCTACTTACTGTCCACCTATTGCTTCCTTCTTGATCAGGATTTGTATGCTTGATTACACATATTCATTTGATTATCTAGCCCCATCCGGAGTCCCCCCCACAGCTTTCCGTTGTTTCAAGTTGAATTATAGTGCCCCAAGTTTATATTTCAAGCCCTAAACCTCACTTCTTCAAAATGTAACCTTATTTGGAAATGAGGTGTCGTTGCAGACATACTTAAGTTAACTCAAGATGAAATACTAGAGTAGGGTGGGCCTACTGGTATCCTTGTAAAAGGAGAAAATTTGGACATAGAAGCAAAGATACCAAGAGGATACTATGTGAAAATTGAAATTCTGCTGCCTCAGCCGAGGGGCTTTGATAGCTAGGCCTGGACTGGGCTTGGTGGTGCAGTGCTATAATCTGAACTCTTTGAAAGGCTGAGGCAGGAGGTCCTTAAGGTGAAGCTGAGCCTGGGCAACTTAGAAACCTGACAAGCCTCTGTCTTAAAACATTAGAAAAATGGGTCTGGGGTTGCAGTTCAGCTGTTAGGTTCTTTGTGCTCATAAAGGCTCTGGGTTCAATCCTCAGTGAAAAAGGAATGGAAAGAAAGAGAGAGAGAGAGAGAGAGAGAGAGAGAGAGAGAGAGAGAAAGAAAGAAGGAAAGAGAGAAAGAGAGAGAGAGAGAGAGAGAGAGAGAGAGAGAGAGAGAGAGAGAGAGAGAAAGAGAGGAAGGAAGGCCTGGAATAAAGACCTTCTGGAGCCTTTAAAGGGAACTTTAGAGGGAATATGACCTGCCAACACCTTGATTCTCTTGATTCTTGAATTTGACTTTTGCAACCAGAACTGTAAGGCAATACATTTCTATTAGTTAAGCCAGCTACTCTGTGGTATTTTATTATGGCAGCCCTAACAAACTAACACATCTTTCGTCATAGCCATTGTTCCAGATGTGCCAGTACACAGACACACACAGACACACACACACCACACACACACACACACACACACACACACACACACACACACACACACACACGCTTTAGCTTTCTATGTTTCTTTATATCAGGAACTTCATTAACAGAAATTGAACTACAAATCTCTCAGCTATGACTGGACAATCATAAGTGAAGGACTGTACTGTGTTTTTGTGCAGTCTGAGAACCTAAGCCACATGCACCTCTACTTACTGAAGGCAGCTCCCTGCACTGAGGACAATCTTGCCTGGGGATTGGGGGGCGGGGAAGCAGCAATTTCTACAAGGCACACACTGCTAAGTCCTTGCTCCACCCCCTTCCCACGCCCCATCCCCGCCAAGCACATCTGCATTTTAGCAGGTTCTTCAGTGTTTCAAATTAAAGAAGCCAATAATGTAGACATTCCTGGTTTTGTGCCAGGCTGGGGTGTGTGTGTGTGTGTGTGTTGGGAAAATAATTTGTGGGGAGGAAAGACAGCTCTTCAGGTGGGCTGAGAATAAAGGGACGGGGTCCGGGAATACAAAGGAAATCTGTTCCCCACATGTCCTGTAAGACCCTTTGTGCAGTTGGCTGGATGTTGTTCCTTCTACTGAAAGCCTGCTCTGTACACCTTGTTGGCATCATATCCCAGCCTGCTCGTAGAAGGTTCTGCGGCAGGTTCGGCTTTTTACAGCTTCCTTTCCTTCACCCTCGAAGAATTTCCTCAAAATCTGTCTTCAGTGACTGGAAAGAACCTCAACCCATTTATTATGGTTTTACACACTTTATTCCCGTCCAGGAGAATCTGCAGACCCCTCTGGCAGCTGTGCTGTTATGATGGGAAGGAGAACAGGAGGAGATGCGTTTTGCTCGCAGCAGCACTTTGAGGGGCTCGTGGCCAGAAAGCGACATTTGTCCCTGGGAGTAAACTCTAAATTACATCACAAATTAACATTTTAAAATTAAAGCTGGCATTTCTGACCTCCCTGCTGGCAGCCAGGAGCATGCTGCAAAGTGACATCATTTATGACACTAGCAGTTAAGAAGCCCAGTATTTGAGGTCGTAAAACAGTTTCCAGGCCTGATTTAATATCGATTTTGCTGTCAGGCTAACTTTATTTTAATATTTAAACGAATGTTTAATGTTTAAACAGCTTGATTTTTCCCTTTTTATTTTTTTCTGTAGCCTTAACCCAGCAGTATCTATGTTGTAATAATTTCCCCTTGGGCCAGCTTCCATATTACACTGACCTATCTGTAGTGATAGCCTCTGATTTATTATCCCAGTGTCTGCATTCAAGCTTTCTTTTACCTTAGAGATGGAATGACCACTATATATATATATATATATATATAATTTTCTGTTGTATGAATGCTGAGATATTGCATTATTACAGTATAGATATATTGTTAGTCACAAAGGGACAAAGTCTGTCCCATAAGCAGAGGAGAGCCTCTCACACAAAGATGAATTGTTCATTGCACATGGCGATGTCTTTGGGGACAAGCACATTGGACCTAAAGGACAGCACTACATAGGCATGCTTAGAGGGACTGTGGTTTAGAATTAAGGCAGCCTCTTTAAGATTTTTGGAGGGGAGGGTAAATTTTATGTGGTTTCAATGTGTTGAAATAAACTAAGGTGTTTTTTTAAAAATCAGTACTTGGTTTATTAAATGTTGTGGGAACTGCTTGTATCCGGGAACGAAGTGGTGTTAACAGTGGGATTTAGGTTTGTGAGTTTCCAAAGGAAAGTGACAGCCATGCAGTACTCTGTCAGGAGCTGCTTCCCACTTGCCCTTCCTTCTTGTGCCAATATATCATCTGACAAAACCCAGCTAGCATGGCATGAAGCAGTAAGTTATGATATACATGGGGCAAAGGAGGCAGTACTGTTTTCACAGGGAGTCTTGTCTCCCTTGCATTTTAAACTTAGACATCCTGTCTGTTTCTTTTGGGGTTTTTGGAATTTACCTATTTTTCCTTCTGCAGAGATAAGAGGGCAGTGAATTTACGTACTGTGCACTGTGGGGATTATAAATTTCTCATTTGTCTGCTCGTGTTTCTGTTTGATGTATTTTTCAAAAACAATAGGTAGGATTCTGATTTTTAAAATATTATCTGGCCACAGACTGAACTTGAAATCCCAAGGACCAAATGGATTTTCTGTTGTCTAAGACATTCCTAATTAGTGGGTCTCACCTGGTTTTTCAATTGTGCATTATAAACATATATGGAAACTCTGTGACTTTTGGATAACCCCTGAATTACATTTATTCATCTTTCTGAGTGCTTTGTGTAGAACTGTGCAATCCCAGCTCACCAATTCCACAGAAGGTTCATTTGTAGGATTGATTTCATGAACCTGATCAAGTTCCACAATTCAGTTTTTTGCATGTTACCCTCCAGAGACCTCCTGTGCCTCCTATATGTGATGTTAAGGCATAAATTCCTGCATCTTTGTGGAAGTAAAGGTGCTGTTCTTATCCTATTATGACAATCTATCAAGATTTTTCATTTAGAAAGCAGCAATCAAGAAATAACCTTGATCCTTCAGTCACATAGACCAATGAGCTGGTGTGCACACATGCACATGTTGTTTGTATGCTTAGAAAAGAAAAGTGATGCGAAGAAGGTATGAGATTAGTAAAGGTAAACTACACAACAACGTCTTCTTTGCTCTGTGGCTTTCAAACAGCCACTTCATAGGGTAATCCTGAACTCTTCAGAGCATCTTTTAATGGGTGTGGGAAGGAGTTATCCAAAATACAGATCCTTAGAGCTGTTCCAAGACCTAATGACTCAGAATTCTTCAGTGTGACCCCTGTGGTTCCTGGAACACCGGAGCGTAAGATCTGCTGCAGTAGATACTATCACATCTCTCTGGGAGAAGTAATGAAGAAAACAGAGATCCCTCATGAGGTGATCAATACAAGGAAACACAGAGAAAAGGGAAACACAGCAACTTTCGATCAACAGGACCACCAAACATAATCGCAGGGATCAGTGACAAGTGGATTAACACCAAGTAGTGTTCTCTATAATGGAATTCTGGCAGGTGTGGTCCACCAACTGTGTCATTTGTTTCTTTCTCCCACTGTGACCAGGACCTCACCTTACTTGTGCATGTGTCTGAACTTCAGTCCATCCTATTGTCTCTCTTCTTGGATTTCTGTCGTAGAGACTTCGACATCTTCCTTCTCTATCTGAAAAGCTTCTCTTTGTGGCTCTCTGCTGAAGGGACACCCCAGGTAATGCCAGCCTTGGGGCCCAATGTGCAGCATAGGTAATGGCCTTGTGTCTCTCCAGCAACATTCCAAGGAGAATCCACTGGACCGAGGTGAGTGTGCAGGGGAGACACAAAGGAGCAAGTAGATGAAGAACTAAGTGTGAAGAAGAAAGACCAATGTCAGAAGAGAGGCAAGGTTGGAAGTGATTTTCTTAAACAAGCTGCTAATCTACACCCCTCCCCACTTTACCTTTGGGAATAACCTGTGGATGGCAAATAGGGCAGTGGTGATGAAGGAGGCTTTCTCTGTCCCCTTCTGCTGGACCAAATGTGACCTTGCCGCTCCCCATACCAGTTCCCCCAAATAAGAATAATACTTGTGGCTGGCACTGTCTGTTGGAGACAGTCCTGGAGCCAAGTGCTGATTGATGACAGGCTGGAATTTACTGATGGCAATAAGGCTCTGCAAGATCGCCAAGCAAGTGAAAATAAAGGTGTAATGATTGAATTATATATTCTCTTTCTATGATTGAAAATAATATCAGACAACTGACTCTGGAGCCAGACAGATTACATAAGCACAAGTTAAGTGGTAGAATAAAAATGAGTGATTTTCCTCCTTGACTTAAATACAGCACTAAGTAGTGTGCCCTTGAATTCAGCAGAAAGCAATTTCCTCCTCCCCAGTAACAGCTAGGGGGCATTGCAAATGCAAATTGAGTTAGCTTTGCATTTTTAATATTCTACATATCCATAACTCACCGCTGAGATTTTAGAGATGTTATTGCTACCACTTGGGCACATTTAAATTATTTTGCACCTCTGAACTTTTGCATTAACTTTAACATTGATGCTTAAGATATATGTCTTAATCTATAGAGAAGCCCATGCTTAAAAAACTCTACTCATTGTGACTGAGGCACCCAGCAGCACAAGACTGTCATTTAGTGTGTCATGTTCCCTTTCAAAGGGGAGAACTTGCTGAAATAACTTGGCTAATAGGAACAAATGAAAACCCCAACTCCTGTGTTATGATGTGTAGCCATCTTCTGAAGAATGTAAGTGTCCACTCTGTCACCCAGAGCAGTGGCATAAGAAGCATCTTATAGCCCCATTGTGGGAGGTTGAGGATTTCACTGGCTAGAGATCAATAGTAACCCAATTCCTTCTTGAAAACCTGCTTCTATAATACATAACAGTATTAAGCCTACCTTATGGGGAGTGAATGAGACTGGGGAATAACAAGAAATAAGGAGCGAGCGTGTCTTTTGCTGTGTTTTATAAAGGAAAGTATCACCCTCACATCCCAACTACTCGCGATTGTTTATGACTGGAGGGCAGGTGCTAAGTAACTAGTGGAGTCAGTCTGTGAGACTTGCTAAATTATTTTGCCAACTAGACTCCACGAGGTATGCTATTTCTTTATGAAGCTTCTGCTTTGTGGTGTGTCAGAGGCCAGGTGGCTGCAGAGGTGGTTTCATACTATGAGGGGGCTAACAAAGGGAGGATGGTGTTTCAGGGAATCAAGCGGTATTTTTCCTTCCTTCCTTCCTTCTTTCCTCTGGGAAATTTATTAGGGTGCTTTGGGAAATAGATAATGATTTGAAGGACAAGAAAAAATTAACATAATACCAAAGAAGGAATCTTTCACAGGTTGGAATGAGAAGGCATGATTTCCTTATTCTCCAAGGTCATGCTTACATTTTATATTAGTGCATACTTAAGTCTCATTAACTTGGACTCACATACACATGGAAATTTTGAATTGTAGATCACTGAAAAACACTATTATGTTCCCATTCCTGAAAGCTAAAATCGTCCACATGTAGTTAGTATCCAGTTCTGTTCAGAATGAGTTGCAAAAGGGAAGGTCAAGTTGAATCCAGGGTCCCTTTTCTAGATTTTCTCCTACCAAACACATACACATCTTCCTTGCAAGCTGTGGGAGCGGTGGGATCAAGTTCATGTTGATGAGCTTCTTCATCCAAAGACATTTGCTGCAAATGTTGCCTGATCTGTAAAGCACAACTCTTCCTTCTCTCTTACACCCTTTTCTGTTTTGAAGTGAGGACGATCTCTTCTGAAATGATCACTGCTGTAATCTGGAAGTGATTTTAATGTGCTAGAGTTTGGTTCTCAGTGTGATGGCTTAGGTAGGTGTGAGCCCAGCCCAGTGGGATGTAATGAGATCACCGGGGATGCTGCCTGCAGAAGGGTTTAGTGCTGGTCTCATAGAGTTACTTCTTGCAAGAGTGGGTTGTTATGAGACCACTCCATAGGCATGCCCTCCCTGCATTGGGCTGTTTTCTTTTTTCCTGCTCCTCTGCTGTATTGTGATGTAGCAAGTGGGGACCCTCACCAGAGATCAAACAGATAAGGATGGTCCCTCCTGGACTTCAGCTTCCCAAATGGGAGCTAGATAAATCTCTGCTTTCAAAAATAAGATACTTTGTCTCAGGTTATTTTTCTATAGCAGCAGAAAGTGGGTGAAAACAGTGACGACAAAGGAGCCTTCCCTATCCTGGAAATGTCACTGCTCAGGCTCTTGCTCACTTATTTCCAGGAAGCCATGGGCTGCTAGAAGGTTTTAGAGCTACTTGGCTTTATCTCATTTCCTTGCTCACTAGCCCCAAGGAGCAAAACCAAAAGAACAAACTTGGACATTGGTCTCGATACACGGTTTAGAAAAGCGTTCTTTAGTTCCATAAGAGAAAGTAGACCTAATGATGATCTTCTCCTCATTCTACTCCCACTTCCTCTTCCTTTTTACTGTTATTCATTTCTCTGTTCTGACTTTTCAGTATTCTGCTGTTTTTGATTTTTGTGTCAGATCTCTGCAGTCTCCCCAGGAACCTCTCTTTCCAGATGAGTCTCTGAATCATGTCCCATATTACACACACTGGCTAGCTTTAGCATTTCTAATACAAAATGATTTATTGAGTGTCTACATACCAGGGATGGTTCTGGATGCTGGCTAGGGTACAGATAAAAATTCTTGCATTGTAAAGCTTATGCTCTACCATAAGGAAAAAGGGACAATAAATCCACCCAGAAAGAGTATTATCTAGTCCTAAGTCATATGAAGAAACAAAGCAAAACAGAACAGGGTTAACAGAAAATAGGAGTGGAAGCTACAGATCCCACCAGTGTGGTCAGGGCTGGCAGCAACGGGAATGTCTGAGGGAAAGACCTGAAGGGTATCCATGCGTAGAACCCTCCAAGCAGAGGGACCTGCCAGTACAAAGGCCTCCAAGTAAGTCTGGTCACGGAGAAGCGAAGAAGCCAGTGTGGCTGAAGCTGATAGGGCAATGAAGAACATTTCAAGACATGTAAGGGCAGCCCAGGTAGGCTCTGGAGGCCGTTGCAAAGACCTGGGTTTTTATAATATTTACTCACTTTATTTTTAATCAAGGACAAATTGTCCCAAATACCAGGTCCTTAGGCAAATTGCTTTATCTCACATGTTCAAATGATTTATAATCAGCACATAAATTTTATAATAAAAGCACTTTTAGAAAGTTCAGTAAGTTTATTTTCTTTAGCAGTAGAACACTCCTTTTCGTGCTCAGTTGTTTTGCAGCTTTCGGCCTGCTCACTTGGAATGATTTTCTTCAGGTGAGTGCAGGGCCAGAGCAAGAGATGACAAAGACAGGGAGGTTGGAGGGAGGCAATGAGATTCTCACCAAGAGGCTAAAAGTTTATCTTAAGAATGTAGTTTTGTTCGAACTGAGTGTAGATCCTGGGGAAATGACAAGGGGAGCAGATTCTTCAGGAATCAAATGAGCCTTAGAAGAGCTTGTTACCCGTGTCTGTGATATTTCACCTACACACAAACATGGAATAGTTTCCTTTTTCAAGTGCCCTGATTAATGGTCCAATTGGGAATGGCCATCCTGGAAGAGAGAGAGAGAGAGAGAGAGAGAGAGAGAGAGAGAGAGAGAGAGAGAGAGAGAGAGAGAGAGAGAGAGAGAGAGATTTATTTGTATATTATCTAAATTCTAGCAGCTTTGCAAATTATGACCCTCTGCCTCCAACTTGTTAGTTATTCTACCTAGCTGACTGACATTGAATGCAGGCTACCCTTCCTTTCTCACCCAACAATTGCAGTCTGTATTTTACTACTTCTTGTTGTCAGGGGACAGTTAGTTCTGGTTTTTAAGACAAACAAAATGGAAACTAATGTCTGAAAATTTAAAAAATCACATTGCTCCTTAAAAGTTCTCATTTTTGTGCCTGATTTTCCAGGACCCAAAGGGACTTTCTTTCTCTCACAATCCCATGTATGCATGTTTGCCATCGCTTAATGATGGTTCCCACTCTTTTCTTTATCCCCAAACTGCATCCAATGGAATCTTACCACCCTTACACTTTCAGGCTTGTACTTCCCTTACATCCTTAAATGAGCTGAATGTTACTAGGAAATCCAGATATGGAAAATGTAGTTTTTCAAGTAAAGTTAATGAAAGTGTCTGTCTGAAAACAATGCCATATTTTTTTTTTCCTGCTCACTTCTGGCTGTTAATCCCACTGATTCTATTTGGGGCTGTGAAAAGCACACTCATGCCTTTCCATAGTTCAGTAGAGTGTTGGATATAATGTAGCCCAGTGGAAAAGAATAGGACCTCTGCAATTCTTAGGAGCAGGAAGCAGATTGGGCTGTAGGGAGGGGAGAGTAGAGAGGGTACAGTGTTTCTTCTAGTGATGACGAAGATGTTCTATTCTGGATGCAGATAGCAGTAGTGAGTGTGAACACGGTGAGTACTGTCACTGAATTGTACACTCTAGTTACAATCATGAATTTTATATTAGTGGATTTTTCCATCAAAAAAAGAACAGAGTTTCTGGATCTGGAAGATGTTAGTACCTGTTTTAACTTTATTCTTTATGGTCTTTGTCATTTGGGGAAATTATAATATCTAAGTCTTAATTTCTTTAGCTGCAAACTAGAATGAAAAATTCTATCTGCTTGGTGGAATTGCTCTGAAGATGATATAAAATGATGTATTTATAGCATTTGTGCCTAATTTTATGTTCTTTATCACCTTGTAAACAAAAATGTGGTGCAAACATTGGGATGTATGGAAGTATCCCTTTGTTTGAAGAGAGACTGTCTTTTCATGGTTGAAATAAATTAAAGGCATATTTTCCCCCAATGCAGCCACAATTACTGGATCTATTTCAACCTGGAAGCAGAACACAATCACTTCAGTATTTTTGTTTTTTGCAACAAACCCAATTGTATTAAGTAGCATATGATTTTTCTGGACTTCACTGATGACTGGTGTGTTCCCAGGAGAGCGTAGACTTCCAGAGTAGAACATGCTTGCTGTGTTGCTTCCTTCTCTTTTTCTTTACAGAATCTTCTCCTTCTGACACGCTCCTGTTATCTTTCTTCATATCTGGAGTAACATCTGCTTTCTCTGAATCGCAAATGTTAGGATTCTACTTCTACTCCAACTACTGCTCAAAATGTTTCCTTACCAAATTGCATGACTCTTCTAGGAGTCATGCTCAGAGGGGTGCTCTCCACCAGGAAATCAAAGGAGTGTGGACCCTTCCTGGAGCTCTCTGGCATGTTTGATTCAAATTCAAGCAGAACTCAGTCCTAGGTGAGAAACTGGTGTTGTCTTCAGCATTGCACCAGGGCTATGCTGGTCCTTAGCAGTGGACAGCTGTGAAGTCAGTCATCAGCCATCCTGCTTTTAGTACCCTTAAGCACAAGATCTCCCACCAGTCTGTATGCACCCCATTCTCCTGGCAAATGTAGCTCGTCTTAGGGAATGAAGATTGTCAATTAGGTAAAGTCTATGACTCAACCCAGGCTGGCTCTTCAACTTGGCCTGCTTTGAAGAGTGAACAACCTCCTAGTAGTTAATGGCAGATCTATAAGCAAGTCCATATTGTCTTTAAGGCTTTACCCCATACTCTGTCTTTTTAGTGATGAACAGAGTTGCTGTTGAAGAAAGAGTAAACCAAAAGAGTGATAGGAAAAGAAAGGGCCCCTCTAAAAGCAAAATATTTTATATATACACTAATCAAAGAGGCCATCTTGAGACCATAACATGATTTTTTTTTTCATTTTGAGGCCCCATTATTTGTCCTTATATTAAGGGTTATTATTCTAAAAAACAACCCAGGATAGGAAAAACAAGTTATACCTTCTGTTCTAATTGGTGAGTGACATGTGAACTAATCAGAAACCTGTGCGGTCGCCTCCATTAAGGTACCACGTGCACTTGGCTAAGGAGAGATTTGTTGAATAGCTTCAACCTTTAAGTGCAGAGAATAAATGGATGGTGACATCATTATACCTTGACAAATAGAAATTATATCAGGCTCTTTTTTCCTTTTTCATTACTCAGGATGATTTATTTTAGTGGCTTTCAATTCATAAACCTATGGATTGTCTGTAAAGTTAAAAACCTTTTAAATTTGTAACATGCCATGGGGATGGCTAATGGCATTCACGAGCCATGCTATATAATGTTATAGGAGCTGTTTTTGCAATAAAGGTGCATTATAAACAGGTGCTGGAAATTTATAGCAAGCAAATTTGTGAGCCACATATGCCTGGTCTTATTTCCCAACCAACCATAATGCTAAGTTATCATAAGTGACATGACATGTGACCCTGTTCCCTTTCATCTTCATCAAATACCAAATGATATTGGAAGGTCTTGGAATGAAAATGTAGAGTCAATAGAATTGTCTGTATCATGAAAAATAAGTGCAGCCTCTTTGATAAGCTTTGTTCTCCTAGCAAACCCCGTGTTTGTTGCTCCAGTTGATTATTTTTGTTATATGCTCCCTCAATGCCTGGGGATTTCCATGAGATTTTCTGCTATTACCTGAGATTTCGTCTCCTCCACCCCATTTACTGAAATCTATGAAATAGAAAAACTGCACAGAGAATGTGTTTGGATAACCTATTTGTCCATCTTGGTCACAAAGACAAAATAAATCCTGCATGTAGACAGCAACAGTAGTTGAAAACAAGGTAGATATTGTTTATCTGGGATCCAAATCAGAGAACAAATTGATTAGAGAGAGAGAGAGAGAGAGAGAGAGAGAGAGAGAGACAGAGACAGAGTTTGTGTGTACATGTGCTAGGGGTGAGGGTGTGGGTGTGGAAGTGAGATACAGGTGGGAGAGAGGGAGGAATCAGGATAAAAAAACTAGTGGTAACTTAAGAGGACTTTTTATATCATGAATTCTTTTTATTCTGAGTAATGGGAAGACAATAAAATGAGACTAGTTAGGGGAAAACACATGTTGGGAAATGGATAAAGAAAGGAATATGCCGGGATCAATGATGATAAGCAGAATCGTTAGTAGGTTTTGGGGGTAGGTGGCTGGAAATGCAGGGACAGGAAATGGAGAGGTGGAATTAGGCTTGTTGGGCAATGAGAAAGGAATAAAGTCCCCCGAGTCTCAGAGTGTGCAGACACAGCAGGCCTGTCTGCCTGGAAGCAGTGAGCCTTCTGGTAGTAGTGTCGAGAAGGTTGTGCAGAACTGTTGTCAAATGGAACATAATTCTAGGCTGTGATAGAGTTCCAGCGCTGAGGGAGTTTGTGGCAGGATATCATCAGCTCCGACGCCTTCTCACCGCCACTTACTTCCAAGTGGCTTGTGGAGAGCCCTTGACAAGGCTGACAGATCTCCCCATGAACCACATAGCCCAATCGCTGTCATGTAGCAAATGTGATTATGTTGTAAGTAGAGGCCAGTGAGTGAACCTGTCATGTGGCCGACATCCTTCTGGTAGGCTGCCCAAACCCTGCTGACATAAGGCTGTTCTTCCCAGAGAACGCGTCAGTCCCAACACAGCCTGTGTCTTGTATCACATGTCGCTGTTTCTGAAATGATGACTATCCAATTAGCACCAGTGCTGGTTGGCCTCTGTGGCACACATTTTATTTTTCAAGCATTTTACAGTCATATACTGTGCTTATTCTACATTCACCCACCCCATCTTCCTCTTCCTCACTCCGCCAGCTTTCTGCAGCTCCTGATAGTACCCAATGCAGCATCTTTTTCCTTGTTGATGTATCTACTACTGTTCCATGCTCCTTTTGATTCTGAATTGAAAGGACTTGTCCAGCAGAAGCAAATAATCAGAAGGCTGTAAAAATAAGGCCAGGAAGAAAAAGCAAAAGAAATTGAGATTTAACTTTAAAAAGAGAGTAATGACTGATGACTTAATAATGTTCAATGGAATTTCTAAAAGCTGTTTTCTGAGAGGTCTTATTTAAAGAAAAATCAGAATTTCCATTTGTAAAGCACTTACTCAACTCACAGGTTCTTGGCTTTTGTGTATGCATGGGGAAGAATTCTTAATATTTCACTCCCATTTACTTTTTTGGAAATGGGGTGGGTAACAAATGAAGAGGATGAGGTAAAGGAAGGCAATTTCCAGTTAGCGTTCCAGAACCCCAGGGAACAGACCTAGAGTATCGTGAAAGGAATAGTATGATATGAACCTGGGGTTGGGGCTGAGTATATGGAATTTCTGAGCCCTCAAAATCACCTTTCTTTTCTTGCCTCCATACAAACAACAGCTTGTTTTAAAATAGAGTTCTTCATCTTGTCACTGACGTGTTCCACTGGTGAGCTGAAAATGGCTGGGCCAGGAACTTCCCTTCCAATATGATGGAAGTGGCAAGATGGTGGCCCTCCACACATCACCTGGGCCAGGTAGCTTCCTGGAGAAACCTTGTTGAATTGGATTAAGTATCCAGACTTTCCGATTTCTGAATGAGATTAACCCATTCACTGTGTTGATCTCAATTTTTTTTCAAAATGTGTTAGAAATTCTCCCCAAAATAAAAGTCGATTTTTTGACTATTTTTTTTTTGTGTCTCATTATAACATTTTGAGCTGTTTTGTATGAAAATGGCACTATTTTCATTTTAAACCCTTGTTACACATAATAAATTTACCGTTACATTGAATTTTAGCAGGATACAGAATAGTTGTTTGAACTCATGGGATAAATTTGAATGCCATAGTCATTGGATGAAAATATTTATTTGATATATCCGAACGTCACAGCAAAAGAGTAAGGAAGATACTGAACTTTTGAGCTTTTAGGAGCAGATCCTAAATCTAAAACCTTGATTATCTTGCATGAATGGAAACTCGAGGAGGTAGAGAAATCATTGGAACTTTCTAATACAGAGCCGTCCTTTGGAACTATGTTTTAACTTTGAATAGAAAAGCTTGTAGCCAGAAAACTTGTGTCAGTAATTCTGTAAGGAACAAAGTGACATCCTTACGTGTTCTTTTGCATAACTCTACATGGCAAGGTAGAGAATTAAAGTAACTCTTTGGCAAGGATCACCTGGTACTATGAGTTAAATAGTCTTCCTAAAAGATGTTCAAGCTCTACAAGATCTCTTCAAGATCTCAATAAGATCTTAGTAGATAATCAAGTGAACTTGAAGTTATTAGGTACAGATTTTAAAAGGGGGAAATTTAGACACAGAAACAGGGAAAATGCCATATGAAGTTTGAAGTCACGTTGCCATAGTCAAGAAACACCAGAAATCGTCAGCAAACCACCAGAAGCCAGGAGAAAGACATGAAGCAGATTCTTATATGCTTCAGAGGGAGCCAGCCCTGCAACACATTCACTGACAATATGGACTTCCAGCCTCCAGAACTGTGAGACAATAAAGTTCTGTCGTGAAAGCCACTTCCATTTTTGACATTTGTTATGCAGCCCCAGGAAATGAGTCCATCTGGATCATAGAATCAGTCCTTGTCTTCTTCAGTTGATGTAACCCTGGTGATGATTCTAAGCATCTGTAATCAGGTTCTTCTCTCTGATGATAGCTTCGTGGTTTACATTCTCCCACTTTCAGAAGTCTGTAGCCCATGCCAAACAGAAACCTTTCTTTTCTCACCCCTCCTTCCACACCGGAGGCTCTGTTCAGGGGTGAGTACTTATTTTCCAGAAGTACAATATAGCTCTAGGTCTTGTTTTTCAAATTTCTTTCTGCCACCAACATGACCATGGGTCAGGAGTATCAGTTTAATGTCCTAGCCTCCAGATATCATTTTTGCAGATGAATTTTAATCTCTTAGAGATGAAGTATCTTTCCTTCATGGAAAATTACTAAAGGGTAAGCAAATCATCTGTCTTCTGATGTGTATCCTGCTCAGGCATCATTCTGTTCTTTTGTTTTTTCAACAGCAAAAAAGAACAAGTTTTGTCAATAATTGGAGTCAGGCAAAGGAGGGCAGCGGCTGTAACTAGAATGATGTGAGCTCTTTGCATTTTGTCTTTATATATTTATGTACAATTATTTTCCTGTATGATTTGCCAGAGACCAAATGTGGAGCAAAGTTTATCTGCCACTTCCTACCCCCGTCCCCACCTCCTGCTTGCTGCAGTCTCAGGGAACACCCTTTGTATAAGCTGCGTTTCTTCCTTTTAGTGCTGCTAGAACTCGAATTCACTACCCTAAGAATTAAAGGCTTTGTCAGCATGAAAGCTGTGCAGCCTTTTCTCCACTATTGGATGCATTAAGAAAATACCCGTGTCACACACAGTAAGAGCCCATCTGAGGTCCCCATCTCCTTAAAAAAAAAAAAGAGTCTGGAATTGTGATATATCAGAGAAACTAGCAATTGCCCGCTTGGTGGTCAGCTGAGTCTGCTGCGAGAAGCCTTGTCCATGGTGTTTGCTCAGTGGGACAGCCTTTCTCCCAGGACCCTTCCAGTGAGTGTGCCAATCTATTGTCTTGAAATTTCAACTGATGAACATCCCAGGGGATCAGGGCCCTTTTAGGACAAGCCTCAATACCACTCCTTCTTTCTCTACTTTTTTCCTTCTGCTTCTTTGTCCACTCACCTTGAAAGTACAGCCAGGTGGCAGCAATCATTTACTCCCTGCCTTTGCCTGTTCTGGGCCCTACATCTGTATACAACAGGTGTTTAATACCTGACTTTTCTGTTCTGATAAACTCAAGCATAATTTAAAATATAGCTCACACTGGCAAAGATAGCTAGTGACTAGTTGATGAGATATACTTTTCTGTTTCTTACCTAAGAATTCCATTTTGACTCAGAGCAGAATGGACCCCATAAACCAAGCACTCTAGCATTTAGGACTGATTTGTAAAACAATTCTGACCAGGAGTGTTGTGATTAGGATCTGGAGTGTCCCCCAAAAGTCTCATGTATTTTGACGTGTGTATTTTAATGGAACCACGTGATGTTGGTGGATTGGGGTCTAGTCTAGAGGGGTGGATTACAGTTAAGACTAAAGGCGTGTGAGTTAGGATTAATGGTGTGTAGTGGCCACACCTGGATGCAGGAGGGACTAATTACTGGGCGGAGACCTGAAAGGCTATATAAGCTGCACCTGCCTTCCTGGAGGACTGGGACTAGTCTTAACTGGTCTCAGCTTGCCTTCCTGTTTGTGATGTCCTGAGAAGCTGCCTCCACCTCTGCCTCTGTCCTGTACTCCGATTGCTGCCGGCCGTCCCTGAATGGACCGTGACCGTATGAAACTGTGGGCTAAAGTAAACCTTTCCTAAATTTGTGGGTGTCGAGTGTTGAGTCACAGCAACAAAAAAGTGAGACAAGGAGGTTCAAAGAAAAATTCTGCTGGGTGAGAGCACTATGAAAGCCATTGCTTTCTTGTTAAAACGGAAACCGTCTCAGTTGGAACTTTGTTTTTTCTGTCCTTCCTTCTTTTCCTGCCAGGTTTGTGGATGTGATATCCATAGCAGTGCCATTTTATGAAGGTTGTTGGCGTGGTGGACACATGTGTTGGCCTGTCCAGAAGAGCAGCCACTCTCTTTGTGTGTCTAGTAAGCTCTTGAAATGTGGCTAGTATAAGGGAAGAGTTACATTTTTTTATTCAACTTGATTTCAGTAATTAAATACCTACATGTAGCTAGTGGCTTCATATTGCACAGCATTGGCGAGTATAGAATCCTTCTTTCCAGCAGGAAGGATTGCAACCCTTTTAAGGCTGCAGCATAGGAAGATAAAAAGAACTCACTACATTGATCCCCATGGTGGTGGTAGCTAGGCAGTACTAACCACTTGCTATGTGTAAAAAGTACACACTGATCTGGTGTCTGTTGTTGTGGGTTTCTGTTGAATGTAAGTACATGTGATCATAAAGGGTGCTCTTACCAATGTTCGGATACTCAAGTGCAACCCCTGGCAGAGCCAGCTCCTTTTTTTTTTTTTTTTTTTTTGATACAGGATCTCACTCTAGCCCAGGCTGGTCCTGAACTCACTGTGTAGCTCAGGCTAGTCTTGGACTTATTGTAATATGCCTATCTCAGCCGCTCTGAGTGTTTGGATTACAGGCATGTGCCACCGCGTCCTACTTTGTGTGGTGCTGGGGAATCAAACTCAGGTCCTTGTGCTTGTAAGGTAAGCACTTTGACGCTGTGTTAGTCCTCCAGCCCCAAATCTAGCTCTTTATGAAAGGAGAGTAACCCTATACACTTGATCTTAGCCAAAAGGCTGAGAAGCAATGGTAAATAACATTGTAATAATAATAATACCATATAGGACTTTTCTTTTAGTGAGGGAATTTAGTGTTTCACTAGAGGAGCCTCTTTCCCATAACCACCACTTTGGGTTTGTCCTTTATTCTGCTTTATTTTAAAATCAATTTATATATAATTATTATGCATATTTATGTGATGCAGTGTGACATATTGATACATGTCTACGAGTATAATGATTAAATCAAGGTAATTAGGATATATGCCACCTTAGACGTAACTTGCAGTCTAAGCTTGATGGCTGAAAGCCTAGGTACTGGAATCTGACTTGTGAGGTTTGCATTCCAGCTCTGTCCTTCCTTGGGGAGACTGCATCATTTTTATGTGCTTTGATGTTCACGTCTTTAAAGCGGGATAATCATATGTTCACCTCTTCGAGTCCTTATAAAGATAAAAGCAGGGTAACCCCGGTGGTAGTGCTCTTTTAAATGATGCCCAACACAACACAGCTGCTAGAGATCTGGGCTGCTATTACTACGTCATTGCTCTGTATCTTATGGACAGAACCGATACTCATTTAGGAGTAAGCTTTTTAGAATATCAGAAGGGCCTTAAAGCAGACTTAGAATCTGGCCTTCCAGGTCATTGCTTTTTCCCAACATTGCCAGTGGTCAGATTGGGAAAGATTGCAGCATGGGCTCTCCATCATTCAATCGTAGGACTACTCACTATCTGAGGATTTTATCTTTCTATGCTACTTTTCTTCCTGCTGTTTAGGGGCTGATGTTTTATTTCATTCATATTCCTGATCTGTAGCTTGTCTGTTGGTATAATAATTCAGTTTAAAGGCAACAGGCGCTTTGAAGGGAAGCAATTTGAGTCCTAGCTCTACTGATAAGAGCTTGGTGGACTTATGCAAAATAGCTGGTTTCTCTGTGCCTCCTTTTCCTCATCTCTGACACAGAGTGATAGGATGGCAGTGAGGGTTACACTGAGGGCAAGATAAGATGTAGATAATAAACAGGCTTGATAGTCACCAGTGTCCTTCCCTTTTCTTTGCTTTTGTGAATTGTCCTTCTAAATAACTTTTCTGAAGAGGAAAAACACCTTGATAGTAATTATTTTTGCTGGAGGAGGTATGGCAGTCTTTAGCTATCATAATACAAAAATAATTAAGGATTATAGCTATCTAGAATTCTAGACCAGTAGGCTCAGAATGGGCCTAAGAGATCTTCTGGTTGAAATTGTTAGTATTAATGAGCAAACCTTCACCTGAAGAGGCCAGGAACTCTAGATCTTAAAGCTCTCAGAGGACTTGAGCACTCACCCTACTATAACATGATTAATGGTTCTATAAAACATACTGTATTATAAAACTCAAACTTCTCATTTTGGAAGATATTGTTTTCTTCAAAAAATATTTATGTCAACTCCATGGCTGTAGAGAGTTGGCTAAATATTATAGTCAAGAGTTTTTTCTGAAATGGGGATGGTCTCTTGAGAATAAAATGGAGACAGAATAGGTGGCAGGGAAGGGCTCTGTGTCTAGTGGAAAGACCACTGTGTGTCACGGGAGCTTGGGAACTATGAAATTGTAAATTTAGACATATCTTAATTTCTAGAAATAGAGAGTCCAAGGCTCTTGCATAAATTATACATTTCTTTTGTATTTTGAGTCTTAAATCATAACAGATCACTCTATTTTTTGAAGGGAACTCTGTTGGTGAAAAAATGGTCTTCTGTGAAGTTGCTAACGAACAGTTCTCACATTAGGACAGTTGTTGTAAACGACTTGGAGTCTTTGTATGCACTGAGCTGGGAAGGCTTTCTCAGAAGTATCATCACACCACCCTTCAGCACAGAGCTTCTGGCTGCCACATTTTGTCTGATCCCTCTGATGTATTTAGTTTCTAGGGTGACATAATGACATCAACAAATGAACTCCTTGTGAATTGGCTGAGGGTAAACATAATTGAATTCAACTGTTCTATATTTTGGATGATATGTACTTTTATCTCTGCATGACTATATTTGAACAATGAGTTCTAAACACAAACAGATCATTCTGTGTCCTTGTTTCCATCTTTGCTTTGTGTTACTGTATGCAACTTCAGTTGCACTTCAGAATAGAATAAATAAAGTGTCACAACCTTAAGTACACAGTGCAAAAAGATAAAAACACATTTGTTCATGTGTTATCATTGTGCTTCTAGCAGTGATAAAAATGTACTTATATGAGAAAGAGAAATATCATTATGATTAAATTATGCTATAGTGTGGCTGACTTTAATTTTAGGCGAGAAATTGGGCTAAACATGCATTTTGAATTAAAACTTGGAGTTTCCCTGTCCAATCCATGATTACTTAAAACTGAGGGGAAAAAGCAGTAGAAAAAGAAATAATTCATCAATGTCATATAGAAATGGAAGTAGGATTAGAACTCACAGGACCAATATTTTTAGATGGCTTCATCTTTCTGAATCAGGAAAGAATACTTTTTTTTTAAAAGCACTTCATGTGGTACCTCAGAGAATCATTAATTTTACTCACTTAAAAATTATGCTTTACCAACTTGACATCAGTTCCTCTAGTTGTTGTTAATTTTGTACTTCCTGGTGTCTTTTTACATGTTGGTGCTCTGATTAGGCTTTTTTGAGTTTAAAAACTTCATGTATTTATATTATTAAGGTTAATGCTACAACTGATCTGATGTTTTTCAATATTTTTTAAAGTTATTATTTTAAAGAAAACTTTCCTTTAGCCATCCAGTATCCTATGACGTATCAAAATCAGGTTTCTTCCAATAAGCTAAAAAAAAATTCAGTTTGTGCATCAATTTGTGCTATTATTTTGTCCAAAAATGACAACCATCTCTGGGGCTGGGAAGCTATATTTTCACTGTTTATAGTATAATATACATTTGCTTTTAGTTCCCTTTTCCTGTAGGGAATATGTTCTTTATAAAGGAAAGGAAGTACAGTAACATGAAGAATAAGAAACCTTGAACCTTGAGCTGCTGCTTTTCCTCCTTTATGTCCCATCTGTCCACTGTGGAAGACATTGCATTGGTGGCCCAGTAGAATTGCACGCTAGGGTCATGTGATTTGCTTTGGCCAATTAGCAAGTCTAAAGCAAGCAGAAGCCTGATCAACTCTTGCCCACTGGAATGCTCCCTCTTGGAACTACATATAGCAGCCTCATGGAGGGATCTTGTGAAGGGAAACCAGGCCTCAAGTGCATAGCCCCTGTCAGGTCACTTGAGTCCCCTCAGGGGAAGCATAGACATGTGGAACAGAGATGAAATATCTCTACCGTTTCCTGCTTCAATTTATCACCTAAAGAATTATGAGCAAATATAATTATTATCATGCAAAGTCGGTCTTTATGCATCAGTAGATAACTGGGAGAAGCTAGTGTAAGTGTACTAGTTTGGACCATGAATCCTCAGTGCCTCAGTTTAAAACCTGGTTTTTGACAAACTTGATCTGAGGCCTTTGGCAAGTTACTTAACCTCTCTCCCTCTCCCTCGGTTTCTTTAATCACAAAAGGGAGATAATAAAAGAGCCCAAGAACCCCACAGATTGTTTTGAGTACTGAATGGGATAATATGTATAAAGCTGTTGGAGTAGCTCCTGGCATAGAGCATGCACTGGACATATGTTAGTTCTGCTTCTCAAGCCAGGCTCCCAGTGAGATCGTCTCAGCTGCCCAGCTGCTGCAGAGGAGGCTGCTGGTGTAGGCTGAGGTCTGTGTGAATGAATAGATGTCCCTGAGAACTGACTTGTGTGAAATCACCAGAATTTGTGCAGTGGCAGTGCCACAGGATGTGATTCTTCCCAAGTCCCTTCTCTTTTGGCGGCTATTCCCATCCAAAGAGAAGACTTCAAGGTTAAAGCTGACAAGAAGTGAAAGGCCATCTGTCTGGTTCTGGACTTGCCCTGATTGTTTGGTATAATCCCAAATTAGCTTCACTGTGGTGAATAGGTCACTGAATCCCTGTGAACTTTAATGCCACATCTGTTAAAAGAGGGAAGGTCAAGTTTGCTGACCCTGGCAGCTTTTTACAAAGAATTGATGCTATTCCAGATGGCAGGCACACGAGGGACAGATGAACACCCATGTTCCTTCGACGGGCTAAAGACTGAGCTTGAATCCATCCCCTTAGTGGACCAGGTAGGAAGAAACACAAAGAGCTTCCCTCCAGTTAGTTCCCACCACTGACTTCTGCTTAACTGTCCCCAGATCTTACTTTAGCAGGATTAAAGAAGCAGTTGGATCTTATTTACCAGTGTGCTTATAGAGTTGAAGAAGCAATTGGATCTTATTTAAAATTGAACTTATAGGATTCATCACTAAGGTGCTCAGTAAATATTTGGTAAGAGAACGAAGTACAAAACCTAGGATGGGTGAAAAGGAAGTTTCATGCCCCCCCCCCCCTTGCTCTGTTTTCTGCTTGTTACCTCTTGGGTAGATGCAGGTGCTAAGAGGAGGAGGCAGAGGAAGCCTAGGAAAGGAGTCACTAGAACAGCTTTTCATGGGAAGACAGGCCTCTGAAATGTGGAATTAAGTGTGAATGGCTTCAGAATTCTTCAGATTGTTCCAGCTTCTACAGGTTCAGGGAAAAGTTCTGGAAATTCTTCAAATACAGTGGCTAAGTTTAATAAAAGCTCATTATGAAATGTCCTGCAGACATAGTCTCACAGATTTAAAGGTCAAATTGTTTCACCTGACACAAGACCATAAATACAAGTGTCAGCTTGACATGGTCTGCGAATGCAGTGTGCACTGTACAGAACACAGTCTGCTGATTGCATGACTGATTTTCTTTATAAAGGATGCTTTTATTTTTCATTCATGACATTCTTAATATATATCAAGCATCATTCTGATTCATTCATTATTCATTCACCCTCTTTCACCTTTTTACAATAGTATGTCTAGGATATCAGTCAACATACAGAAAAAATGATGTTATAAAACTCTGCATGGGTTTTTAATCTGTAAAACCTACTTTTTCCATATGGGAATTCTTTCCTGAAATTTTCTTGGAATAATTTTCTTGAACACCCAACAAATTTATTTGAGTGCTGTTAATTTCAGAAACATTGACAAAGACTGTAAGATACAGTCTCTGTTCTCACAGAGCTTGTAGGATATCGAATTTTCATGACAGTCTTCTATATTCTCATTTTTCAGAGAAAAAAAATGAGGCAGTAAGTGGTGACACAGTTAGTTAATGGTGGAGCCATGATTCAGTTTGACATTGGCTCACTACCTCCCTTTTTACCCCCATGGATACAGGTTAACAACAGTTTTTGTTTTGAGGTATTCAGGACGTGTATGTGACTGTTGGAGTGTTTATGTCAACTTGAGGCAATTAGGAACCACACATAGATTAGCGTATGCCTAGATTAGGCAATTAGGAAATAGCCTGAATTAGAGTGTAAGTAATTTGTGTGTCAGCGGATGAGGGAAGAACACCCATACAGATGTGAGAGGCCCAACTGGGGGTTCAAACTGTATAAAAGGTAGGAAGAAGAAAAATTGTTAGAGCTTTTTCCACTGGACTTGATGGGAGTTGGCATCCTGTTTGTGATGTTGTGAGGAGCTGCCTCCACCTCTGTCTCTGCCATGTACTTCCACTGTTGCTGGCCGCCCCTGAATGGACTGTGACCTTCGAGACTGTGAGCTAAAATAAATCTTTCCTTTCCTGAGCTTGCGGGTGTCGGGTATTGAGTCACAGCAACGAAAAAGTAACTAGAACAATATGGTTCTAAAATCCAGTCTACTCATTATGAGCCACTTGTCATTATGAAGATCCAACACCTCAAGTTACCAGTCAGTCAGATAAGATAAATAAATAAGGAAATACCTGCCCAATAACACACTTCATGTTTCTCATGCCATATTCTTTTTGCTGGTATTCCCTGTGAATTTGCTACCCTGTAGGGCTGTATGGCTTTTTGCTGAGATTTATCCTGATAATGCTGAGAATAAGATTTTCAAAAATTGATAGAATCAGCATATGTAAAATTACATAAAAATCTGGAGATGTTTTCCACCTAAACAAAATCAAGAATACACTTTTTTAAAAAGTAAGTCTGTATGAGAACATGAATGCTTTTTACTAAGATCTTCAGGCAACATAAATATTTAGAGACGCATCTTCTGTCTTCTCTTATTTGGTTAGCTAGCCAATAACCTATCTCTGTAACCTGATATAAAAAGAATATTATGTGTGTTTTTGTAGTGGGAGATTCAGTTCAATTCCTTTCTTTTACTAAGAATGTTTTACATGTAAGTTTACTCTGATTCCACATCCAAGTGAATTGATAACTTGAACTTCAGTCAACATTGGCAGTTCAGGCATGTCTGAGCAGAGCCTTAATCTCCACAGGTTATGTTGTGTGGACAGATACCCTTTCCGAGGGCCTGATCTGAGCACAGGCACAGGGAAGGGCAAGTGCCAGGGGCCTAGGGATGAGCATGACAGCTTGGAGCTTTGGAGGCAAGGGGATTGAGGAGAGAGGATATAAACTGGTCAGTGGTCCAACTGCACTGTACCCTGCCATGCTGGTGCAGGGGTGTGTTACAGAAAAAGTGGGGAGAAATAAAAACCTGTGAACAGAAAGTGAAATAATTTTTTTTTACTGAAAGAAATGAAACATTAGAAAGAATGAAGGAGGGAGGAGAAAGAGCTGAAGAAAGAGGACAAACATAATGGGAAAGAAAAGAGGGGGAAGAAGAGAAAGGAAAAAAGACAGTGATAGAACAGGAAAGTCTGGCCAGTTTTCAGTCTCCATGGCTCTGGTTCCAATGTCATTCTGAGGGGAAAAAAGACTGATAAATACATTTAAAGCAGTTGAGAATTTGCAGGACTTTCCAGTTCCAACACCGTCCCTCTGGTCCCCTGAAGTATTTCACATGGGTTATCTACAATCAGAGAGGCCAGGAAGATGTGTCTTGGGTTCTGGTTGGGCATCTGGAGCCTGAGTCATTCTGTGTTGATCTCCTGAGCCGAGCAGAGATGAGATCACCCTGCCTAGCCTCCAGAGCCCAGGGCACTGTATTACTTTGGTTCCATCTGCACTGGATTTTTAGGCCCTGATCTGAAACTAACTCAGGCTGCTAGAGGTCAACAAGTCATGCAGGGCTAATTCAGCAACTTAAAATTTTTCTTTTTAGCAGTATAACTGACTCTTAAAACAAACAAAAAAATTGTTTTTAGAAAAAGCCAGTTATATTAAACTGATAGATAGGGGGTTGCTGTTGTTGAAAGTAGTGACAATTTTTATTGGCTCAATTTCCAGGGACCTCCAGAAGTTCCATGGAACATAATTTGAGTATTGAGTATCCTGCTCTAGGACTGGCCTTGCCAGCATTAGTCTTCCAGCCAGGGGTGAACCGGACCCAAACCAAGTACCTAGGGAATTTGAAATTAGGGGAAGGAGATGGAGTCCCTAGGGAGCTGAGGGCCTGAAGAGCCCCTGAGGTTTTAAGAGAAGAGACAATTGAGGAGCCATTCTCTATGCTCCTAGCATTTTTGCTGAGCATCCTTTGAAAACACAGCAACACGCTCTCACAAAACTGTGCTATTTGACTGACCCTTGTTTTCATCAAGCTAGTGTTTCCATGTGGGAATTACTTTCTGGGATTTCTCACAAAACTTACTCTTCCAGAGCCCCCAAAACCCTGTCAGGAAATTGAGAACAAGGAAAAAATGTGGAATTTTCTTGTGAGAAATATAGCTTAATAGTGATCAATTGAGAGACACAACTGATTAAGAGGAATCCACTGACATCAGATGGCAGGTGAGAGCAGGAAACAGAGAGCGTTCAAGGTTGGCATTTCTAGGAATCTGGTTAGAAGCACTGAGGAGAGAAATGTCATAAGGCAATGAGTCAGCTCTGCTGATAGCTGAAGCCATTAGGAGGCTGTGTTTATGGTCCCTTCTGCTGGTAATGGTGACTCAGTCTGACAAATAAAATAAATGTTAATAAGTCTTTAAGCATAGTGTGCTTTCAGCAAGTCTGATGAGCTGTTCCAAGCAGTAATGTGTTTGGAGAACAACATAAGATCTTATGTTGGTAATTTAGAGTTTTATTCTGTGCTATTAACTTTTCTGGGAGACCTGAATGTTGTTGGAATATTGTCTGATGATTTTTGCTTGTGTTTTTCAATGTTGAAGTAATTTTTTACAAGCTACAACTATTTGTAAATTCTGCTGAAGTTAAGATTTTTTGGTTTACGAAACTGTTTTGTTTTTTTTTTTTTTTTTTTTTTTTTTTTTTTTTTTTTTTTTTTTTTTTTTTTTTTTTTTTTTAGATAGCCATGGTAGTGAATCCAGGGCTGTTGAAAGTATTTTAAGAATAGTGTATGATCTGACATGTTCTCTAGAATTTCCAGAGATTCTGCTACCTAGCTACTTGTCTGCACCCAGAATCATCTTTTCTCCATTTCCCGTCCCACACTTTCTTCCCAAACAATAGTAAGATCTATGGAGGTTTTGTTTTGTTTTTCTTTTTGAACTACTGGGGATGAACCCAAGGCCTCACAATGCCCTCACACGGGGCTCTGCCACTGAACTACATCCCCATTCCTTCCCCCCCAACTATTTTTATTAATATACAAATGTAATACATAGTATTTACAATTAATTTGGGTGTTTCATACACCTATATATCACATCGACTTCACAATCCCTTCCCATTTTCTACCCTCCCACCCCCTCCCTTGTCCTTCCCCCACCTCCAGCTATCACTTCATATGGTTCCAAAGAATGTCTGCATTCTGGGTTTTCCAAGTCAGAGAAACCATACAGTGTTTAACATATTAATCTTCTGCACCTAAGTCATTTCACTTAAGTCACCACTCTACCCCAGCTTCCTATTCCTCTAATAGGTTCGCAGTAGTTAAATCTTGATGCCTCTTCTCTGAATCCAACCAATCCCTTTATTGGGATATTTACCAAAAGTTTTTTCTCTATATTTTGCTATATCTTTGTTGTTATTGTTAAACCTGGCCTTACCCACCAGTTCACATTAGAAAATAACTACAAGCATGTAGTTCAAAAGACTAGTAAATTTGGGAAAGGAGAAAAAAAAATTAAATTTCAAATGCCTTAGCTGAATATTGGAAGGTGCATACTTGTACATTCACAGGGTTATCTTTACATCAGTCAGTTACCTTAGAATAAATTTTCATCAGTGACAATTTTACTTCCTGAAATTTCTTTATTCAGAAGGAACATCATATATTCATACATAACATTTAGGGATCAAGACATGGAAGGAAAATGAGTTATTACATTATTTAATCAGTGGTTGGTTGGCTATCACTGAATGTAGTCTTCAGAAACACTGGTTTCTCTGGATAGTTTATGGCTGGGAGAGAAGCTGTACAGAAATAGAAGATATTTCTATGATCTAAATTGGTATTTTGATTAGGTGATGTTTTAGACAGCTTTTCATTATGGTAACAGCTACTTGAGTTAATCAATTTATAAAGAGAAAAGGTATGGCTTAGCTCATAGTTTGGGATTTTTGGTTGATGGCTGATTGGTCCCATTGTTTGAAGCCCCAGTGGGAGGCAGCATACTATGGCATGGAGCTCATGCTAGAACTAAGTCATGCACCTTGTGGCTGGGAGTTGCTACAGAAATGAAGAAGAAAAGGCCGGGGCGGCACTGTTCCTTCTGAAAGCTGCAATTCTCCCTTCTCCCAATGACTCAAAGACTCCCGTTAGGCCCTACCTCTTAAAGTTTCTGCTTCTGTCAATAGTAAACAAAGCCTTTAACACACAGTTCTTGGAGCGACTATTAAGATTCAAACTCTAACAGATGGAGAAATGATCTTAAAATAATTATATTGAATTTTATTTACATGACTTTGGATACCATCCAATACAATGTACTATCAAAAAGTTTTAATACTGCTTATCTAACCAGTTTTTACAATGTTAGTCTATAATATGATATTTAGGTTGTGTTAGTTTCTTATTTATTTCTTAATTAAATTTTTAGAGGATAATTGTTATGATTAAAACTAGATGAAAATGTGGCATCTAGATAAGAAAATAAGACAGAGATGACAAAGAAAAAAGTTTTGCACAACCATGTTCTCCATTCCAAAGAAACAAAACATTGTATTTTGTTACTGTTTCTTCAAAGATATTGCTGTGAGTAGTACATTTCAAATTATTCATTATTATTATCTATTACAATTTTTAAAAAATTTTTCAATATTATCTAGTCTTCACAACACTGATGTAGATGTTGTTGGTAGACACGAGCCATGTAGTGGTTAGAAAGGTTGCTTTCTGTGGAGAACTTTAAATTCTTTAGGCAGTGATTGGAAAGTCTCTACACGAATAAGTGTACACAAATTAAGAGAAGAAATCTTATTCATATTTCTGGACTCGGATGCTAGGGAACAAACTGATTCACACATTTGAGATGATGATGTTATATTTATTATAACACATTAAAAAAACCAACAACAACAGGGGCTGGAGGAATGGCTCAGCAGTTAAAGCACTTGCCTAGCAAACCCTAAGTCAAGTGCTAAGTACTCGAGTTTGATTCCCCAGCACCACATAAGCTGGGCATGGTGGCACATACCTGTAATTCCAACACTTGGGAGGCTGAGGCAGGAGGATTGCCGTAAGTCCAAGGCAAGCCTGGGCTTCACAGTGAGTTCAGGACTAGCCTGGGATACAGAGTGA
This sequence comes from Ctenodactylus gundi, assembly GCA_004027205.1. Classification (NCBI taxonomy): domain Eukaryota; kingdom Metazoa; phylum Chordata; class Mammalia; order Rodentia; family Ctenodactylidae; genus Ctenodactylus; species Ctenodactylus gundi. The sequence goes on from PVKB01003766.1 coordinate 126,845, forward strand.
GACCCTGTCTCAAAGAAAAAAGAAAGAAAGAAAGAAAGAAAGAAAGAAAGAAAGAAAGAAAGAAAGAGAGAAAGAGAAAAAAGAAAAGAAAAAATAACAGAGGTTTTGCATTTCAGATAACTCAATAACTAGTTTTTAAAAGGGACATCACCTGACTTGCAAGGTAGGTAAGAAATTATAAGTGTTATAAATCACAGAGAAAAGAGTTTCAAGTAGGCAGAACAGGGAGAAAGTACCTTATTTTCCCACTGGAGAGTAGAAATAATCCAATTAGAAATAATGTAATTATAAAATTTTAAACCAAAAGAAACTGAAAGGCTTAATTTAATTCACTGCTCCCTGGAGACACCCTGGAGGTGGTGCATTCCAGGCAGGATACGAGAAGCTAAGCGGGAAGAAGAAAACCAGAGGAGTAAGTGCCCCTTCTCAGCGTGTGTGTGGTCTCCACAGAGCTTCCCATGTTCACAGCCTGTGTATGTTGTATGGCAGCGCCTTCATCTTGAGCAGCACATCGGTAGGGCTGTCCTCAGGATCTGTGTGCACAGGGAGCAGAAGTCCCAGTGCATACTTGTGTCTTCCAGGGGGAAGCCGGCACCCAGGCGTAGGCCCTCACCTCCCAATTCAGTTGCATCTGGATGTGGTTCTGGTCTTAGTTACCTTCTCACTGCAGGGATAGCACACCTGACACTTACAACTTAAGGGCAGAAAGGTTTATTTTAGCCCTCAGGTTCAGGAGGTCTCGGTCTATTCAGAAGTGACTGGCAATAGCAAAAAGGCATGGGAGAAGGCCTAGATGGAGAAAAGCCAGGGAGAAGAGAGATCAGAAAGGACCCACAACAAGAAAATACCCTTCCCGGCCGCACTCTCCTTCATCTATCCCTTCTGGACAGGCTCCACCTCCCAACAGCACAGGTTAATCCAGCCCCACAGTCCAGTCACCTCCCAAATGCATATGGCTTTTGGAAGACATTCCAGGTCTAAACTGTGAAAATTCCAAATGTGACGTTGGGCTGGGAGCCCGACAAAATGGGGGCAAGAGAAGAAAGCAACTTGAAATTTCCTTTCCCCCTTCAGTGTCAGAAAGTCTACTGTAAGCCTTCCTTATTACAAAGAGCGAAATGGCAGGAGCAGTTTAAAGAGCCACATGGAAATATTTTAATAATGTCAAATATAATTTGAATTAATGTCCACCATCAAGGTTTTAGTGGTATAAATATTCATTGAAATGCATAACATAGCTCATGTGTTTTTTTCTCTGTCCACTTATATAATCCTGGAGAGAGGAGATTTTAAAAAACATAGTTTTTACATAAAATGTGCAACAGATATCTATGACTTTTTTTTATAACACGACAAAACCCCCCTTTTGATCCCAAGGCAGAGTTGACATTTCTTTCCCCTCAGGCACTGTATAAACTAATCTAGAGTTAAATATATGTTGGATAATGTTGCAAACCGATAACTTCAGTTTTCTCTCTCAGTGTTTCTCAAAGGTCAGAAAAATATTTGCTCACTGTGTTATAGTAGAGATAGTGGCACTGCGATGGAAACCCCCAAGGACAGTGTCTTGAAAAAGAATGAGTGACTTGAGCCGAAGCTTTCATGATGGAGCCTGAGGGATAGTTCCTTCCGTGCAGTCACTCAGAGACTTTAGTGCCTAATCTTTTATTTGTTCCTCTATCACAGGGGATATTGACTTCATTCCCTAAGTCACAGTTGGGTCACAGGTGTGCTCATATTCCAGCTAATGGAAAAGAGAAAAGTTAGAAAATGTAAATCCAAGGCATGAAATTTTCTTGTAAGCAAGTGCAACATCCAGTGTATGGGTCACTCTGTTCGCTTTCTTTTTAGTCCCAGTGATCACATTTGGCACAGGGAAAGTTGGGAAGTGCAGTCTCTACTGGAAGGACCATGTGCCCAGAAGTGGTCACAATTTTTGAGATTTTTTTTTGGTGTTATTTTCCTGAATGGAGGTGATTTAGAAAGAAAAAGCATTTTCTCACAGCAATATTGGAAATAACTCAGCTTCATTACCTTATGGTCATCTAAGGATTGGAAAAGATATCTATTTTTTAATCTCCTCTAGACTATTCAGATTTATCTACCACTGATTATAACAACAAAAACACAAACCTTAGCAGAAAAAATTAGCAACCTTGAACCAGGATCAAGTCTGACCTTCCTTAGAAAGGAGCATAGTGGAAATAGTCCTTCGTGTGCAATTAAGAATAAGAATATAGGTTCAGCTTGATTATTAATAAGTGACCCTGTGTGAGTCTTTTCACTTGTAAAATGAAGGCTTTAGGCCGATCAACTTTGGCTTTAAAGATGTTGTTTAATACTAAGTAGATGTTGTGAATTTCCCTGCAATGATGTGATCATGACTGCACTTTTAGAACTGTGAATTTGAAAGATACAGAATGATAAAACAGTTAATATAGTAAAACTTTTAAATAAATAGCACAATGCCTACTCTTCACTCTGCAGATAATGGTAGGTGGGAATTAGTTTCAAAGATTTGTTGCCCAAGGTTTCAGTAGATGTTTTCCCAGAAGCACTGATGCTTTAGAAGTCTTGCTGTGAGATCTTCTTCATAGAAGTTTCAGATGTGATAATAAGGAAAGGGCATGGGATTGTCGTGCAAAGAGCCTAGATGGTAGTCAGATTAGCTGTGTCCTCCAAAATCCCATGCAACAGCCTTGTTACCCAGCCTTGCCATGAGCCAGTGGATGTACAACGTGGTTCAATTGCCTCATTCTGGGCAGTGCAGGTAGGAAGAGGAAGAGAAGCCATCATATTTGATATATAAAGCCTGATTCGGGGTAAATAATTTATCCTCTGTTCTAGGAAGAGTCCACTGATGTAGCTTCTCAATCAAATTTTTATGGCACAGGGAAATTGATCCCATTTCCCTCCCATTCTTATTTTTCTCTGAAATTATTTCCATTGAGCTGAACAAAGTTTTGATTCATAGTTTAGTTGTTTTACTCCTCTCTTTCACCTACATCAGATTTTACTCTGCCTTTGTGGCTTAGATATGATGCCATTCTTTTTGTAAGTCTAATTTTATGGCTCAAATTTTCAGATGCTAATTCTGAGGACATGTATTTCTTCCATCAATTTAGATCCACCCTATTAATATTGTTTGCACTTTAAGCATTTGTTGATTTTGATTTTTACTATTTGTAATAGCTTCATTGAGGTAAAGTTAAAATTACACACAAAGAATTCAGTATTTATACTGTGTTTAATCTGATGCATTAGTTTGGACACATAAAAAATATGATAACATCACTGCACTTGAGATAATAGGCCTAGGCAGCGCCTCCCCATGTTTCTCTGTGTTCCTTTGATTTTTGTCATTATCGTGTGTATATGCATGTGTGGTAATAATACTTAACATGAGAACTACCCTCTTAACAACAAATTTTGATTGTACAATACCACATAGCTAAGTATTGGCCCTGAGTGGGGAATCTTCTTTCTGTCAACGACCACTTGAGTATTTATGACATCATTTGCAGGCCATACAATATTATCAACTTAAAAATTAGCCTGCTATATTTGGTGACACATTTAATTAACTCACCCCTGAAGTTTCAGTTGCCTTGGCCAAGTCAGCCCATGCAGCCGAGGGCCCAGTGTTCCATGTTCACCATTCCCGCACGTGGAGTGCATTGTGCAGATCTCTACGGCTAATTCACTTAACATAATTCAAACTTTACATCTACTAAACACCTTTCAAAGTTTCCCAGCCCCTAACCCCTGGCAACAATGATTGTATTTTCTGCTTCTATGAGTATGATCACTGTAGATATCTCATGTAAGTGGAGCCTAGCAGTGTTTGTACTTCTATGACAAGTTTATGTTACTTAGCATAGAGTTCTCCAGAATCACCCATGTTGTCCCAAATGGCAGGGATCTTTTACTCTTTGGCGCAGAATAGTACTTGGCTGTGTTTGTGTACCATGTGTTTTTTAATACCTGAGTTGTGTCTACGCTTTATGTATTATGACTAACGCTGCAATAAACGTGACAGTACAGATGTCTCTACGCAATGCTGACTTCAGGTCTTTTGGACATATTCCCACTAGTAGAGTTGGTGGATCATTACGAAAAATTCTTATCTGAGAACTTGGTTTTTAAAAAATATTTCTATAACCTCTTTTTTTCCTTCACTTTATTAGTATGCAGTGTCTTTAACAAGCTGTGGTCCTTTAATTGACTGTTTTACAGTATAGCTTTTCCTAGTTTTACAGTATTTGTTACACTCTGGATAATTTTTCCACTCAAAGGAAAGATCATTGATAGGTTTGGTGTGGTCTAAACTTCAAGAAGAAAGATCTTCTTTTGTACAGTATTACATAACCAAAAGTTCTCTCAGACAAACCAACTATATCTCACTGAATGCATCGTAGAGGAGACATTCCCATTAAAAGTGGAAACAAGAAAATGATGCCCTCTATTAACCTAATATTTAACCTTCTCAAATAGGAAGTGTAGAATTGTTGTCATAAGAACAGGAGTTTTAAGTGTCTGCGGGGACGCCGACCTGGGGGAAGTACAGCAGTCTAGACCCCCAGAGTCTGAATAAAACAGCTGGGAAGACATGGGAGCTTTACATAGCTAATGGAGGGGAAAGCCTGAGGTAAATAGAAAGCAGGATCACATCACAGGAAAGAGGATATGGGAGGTGTGATGAAGAAATACATGGGTTTTTCAATATTTTAATTATTTTATTTTATTTATTTTGAGACAGGGTCTCACTCTGTAGTCCGGGCTGGTCCTGAATTCACTGGTCTCAAACTCACACTAACCCTCTTGCTTCAGCTTCCCAAGTGCTGGGATTACAGGCAGGTGCCACCACCCCTGACTTACTTGGTGCTGGGGACACAGCTGAGGGTCTTGCACTTGTTAAACAAGTGCTTTAACTACTGTGCAATTCCTCCAGCCCTATTTTTTCAACATTTATGTTAGGGCATGTCGACTATACAGATTAGTGGGTTTCATTTTAGCAGGTGTGTACGTGTACACAATATACTTTAATCATTTCTCCCACCACTTCCCTCATCTCTCTCTCATAGTTGAGTGTTTTGGGGGAAGTTTAATGTGTATAATTACAATAAAAGACACGTTGCCACTAATCTCCCTCAAAATACTTCCCCTTGCTTTGAATACGCTTGCCACGCCCTGCGGCACTACTTGAGGTCCTCTTTCAAGTGGATGTTTAGTTATGCTGATGTACTTTCCTTGGCGTCCTGAAATTGACTCAGAATATTTACCTTTTGCAATCATTTTGATTGTGAGAAAAAGCCAGAAGTCACATGGTGCCGGATCCAGTGAATAAGGTGAATGAAAACACAACTTAATGCTGTTCAGAGCCTGTCTTTTTCTTGGCTAGCTCTCTGCAGCAGTGACATTGCTGTATTCTTCATCACGCTTCTCAAAGGCGCTCACAAGAGAACTTGGAGAATTGCTGCCGGAAGTGTCATGGGATAAGTATAGGAGAACATTTCAAGGAAATTAGTGGCAATGTGGCTTTTACTGTAATGGATTTTAATTTCAATAGTTCTATATTTTTGATTACCCCTTATCCCTTGTAAGTTAGAAGCCTAAGAAACTTCAACATGAAAGATAGACAAAGGTAGAAACTCAGACAGGAACTGTGAAAATACAAGTACAGCCGTGAGAAAAAATTGGTATTTAATTTTTTGAGGAGCCATTGAAAACAAGATCATTCTTCTTGGCTTTTCCCCAGTGGGTTCATTACTAGTGTAGAGGAATGCTACTGCTTTTTTCTTTTTTTCCACCTTATTGATATGTATAAGTGCAAAATTTAAGGTTTACATTGATCTTGAGCATTTTGTGCACATACATATCTTGGCAAGGTAACAAGACCTTCCCCTCTCTCCTTTCGACCCTATCCCTAACCACCACCCCCCCCCCCCCCCCCCCCCCCCCCCCCCCCCCCCCCCCCCCCCCCCCCCCCGCCTTCTCATCTCCCCCCACAATCCCCCGCTGCCATGATTTTCCACTTTAAGTTCTGTGAGATAATATTTAGTTCTAAGAGTTTCGTGGTGGAGGTTTTGGGATCTTCCTTGTAAATAATCATGTCCTCTGCAAATATGGACAGTTTGACTTCTTCCTTTCTTCCTTTATTTTGCTCTCTTGCCTGACTGCTCTGGCTAGGATTTCATGAACTATGTTGAATAGGAGTAATGAAAGTGGATAGCCTTTTCATGTTCCTGATTGGGAGGAATGCTTTCAATTTCTCCTCATTTACAGTATATTTGCAATAAGTTTGGCATATCTGTCTTCTATTAGTTCAAGGTAAGGTCCCCCTATATCTATTTTCCTTAGGTTTTTTTTTCTCATAAGTGGATGTAGGATTTTATCCAAGGACTTTTCTGCATCAATTGAGATGATCATATGGTTTTTGTTCTTGCTTTTATTAATGTGGTATATTTATTGATTTACATATGTTAAACCAACCTTGCATCCCAGGAATGAAGCTAACCCCCTCCCAGATACTGAAAGCTTTTATCTCTCTGTTCTTTGTATCTAAATGAAGACCCATTCTACCCATCTGCATCTTGCCTCCTTAAAAACAAATCATGTGAAAGGAGAAGAAAGATAAGAATTGCAAAGTGTCCAGTGGAATTAATATCAGCTCTAACACTATCCACACCTCCTGGTTCCAGAATACTACTTCCTAGAGTATGTCCTAAGGGAATACAAAACAAAACTAAATTAAGATAAAAGTTATTATGTCAAAGTGTTTGCATTTGCTTTGATTCTTCATTGCAAAAAGCATTAACAATAATTGAAAACCTAAATGTTCAAATTTCAGAAACATTTTAAGTCATTTTACTATAGCAACTAAAATTCTGTTTTTGAGAACTATTTAATATGGAATAGAACTAAATGCCATAAAATATTAATATTACCACTGAGAGTCAAAATTATAAATGATTTTGCTTTTTCTTTTTTATGCTTGTAAAATCTGTTGCAATGAGCATATCTAATTTGTGATTGAGGGTGTTATTTAGATGGCTTTTTCTTTTTCTTCTTGAAGTGTCCAGGGAATTCATTCTTGCTGACCAGGCTCAATAGACTTTCATTAGATTCTTTCTATCAGGAGAAAGGAGAACCGGAACCACTGAGTGGAGGACTGAGCCCAAGAGGTGACGGGCTATTTACATAGCACATTTTTTTTTTTTTTTTTGATTCGGAGGAGAAGATGGCTGGCACCTTGTGTGGATCTTCTGTTCTGCCTTTTCTTGTCTGCCCCTTCCCTTGCCTTCTGTCCATGTGAAGAGTGTTTTACTGCTTGTTCTGTGGGATGTAAGGGGCAGCCTCATGCCCCACACACTCTCCCTTATAAATGAAATTCCACTTACGTTGTTTCAAAATACAAACAAGAGATCTCTTTAGATAATAAAAAAGTAGCAGTCTGAGTGAACAAAGCCTCGTTGGTCAAAATTGGCATTCAAATAGTACAAGCAGAGGTTTTCAGAATTGGCAGCAGGCGAGTGGGAAATGAGAAATGTTCTACTGTATTGTTACAGCATAATGATGAATTGCTTTTGCTTCCCCCAAACCAGGCTCAAGCTCCTCTGTTCACCTCTATTATCTGCTGCTGGTCTCCAAAGGCATATTACCATATTAATTCATTGTGTTATACAATTTGGTCAACTAAATGAGCTTACCTTATGCCCTCTTAATGGCATTGCTTTTAATGTCAGCTTCATGGGATACATTTAACAAAACAGATGCGTCAAGGAAGTGTATTTAAACTCGATTTGGTTTTAAAATGTCTTGCAGTCTCTCTAATGAGCCAGGTACAAAAAAAGTGTTACAGGCAACAAAAACACTGTGATAAATGTAGAGTCTAAATGTTGAAATATCCCCACTGCCCAGGGTGATCAGACTTGTTCTGGAAAGAAAGTCACACACTACAAATGTGCCATTACTCGGTCTGAAGCTTAATCCATTCATTGTGGGTAGGGAATCACACGTTATTTAGAGGGGCTGGCCTGCATGTGAGACAGAGATCTAATTGCATGTCATAAACACAGCCATCCCACTGACGTAGTGAGGCAGCTTGAAGAAAGAAATATGGGATATGGTACGAATGGTGAACGAGCCATGGCCTCAATTTATACTTGCGATCTCAGCCTCACAGAATAGTAGAAAATGGATTTAGAGACCGGTGTACCTGGGTTGAAATTCCCATTTCATTTGCTTAGCGAGCGGCAGAGACAACTTAAAATTCCCTTTCCTTGTCTATAAAACAGAGACAATGATACCTACATCTGTAATTGTGGAGTCTAGAAATAGTATAGGGACAGTGTCTGGCAGGTAGTAGCATTTGATAAAGTACATCTCTTTGTGTTGTTTACATATGCACTCTAATAATCATTATAGAATCTGTATTTCTTTATCTCCATTTACCCACGTCCTCTTACTTGATTTCCTTGGATTATTAAGCCAGTATTTGAACTCCTGTATTCCATTCTTTTCACGGTCTTGAGTTGGTAGCACATACAGAATGGACTGGTTACTGAAAAATCCATCTGCTAGTCTCACAGCATCAAGACCAAGACTTACTCCTGGACAGTAAGGCACTTCCGGCAATTAGCCTAATCTTAAGGGCAGCCAAGATCATTAACTCATATTAGCATATTCATATTTTGATCCAATGGCTGCATATTTGCAAAATTAATGGACAGTGCTTCTAAAAATAGCAGAAATTAGTGGTCTATTTTGGGTGATATGATCACCGTTTTCCCATGGAAAACTATAACTTTCAACAAATTTTCTCTTGATTTTGACAATAACAACACTTACAGAACATATATTTTTTCAGGGGATGACAGAAGAAAAACAATTTGCATTTTCAAATTCTCTTTCACTTCTTCCCTATGACATGTAATATCCTACACTGTTGGTACTACTTCCTACTGTAGGATGGCTACAATGCTGTTCACTTATAAACAAATGCCCAGGTATTTACACATTTCAAGCGTTGTGCCAGGGGCCGGTTGGTATGATGAGAAACAAAGCAATCATGGTTCTCAGGGTGCTCATGGATTAGGGACAAAGCCATTTCTCCTACCAGAATTTGGCTTCCCTCTCAGATACTGCTCAGTTTTTTTCTATACCTGAAAGCACAGGCAAATTTTTTTTCTCTTCAACATACTGCTTGGAGGGTCAATATGGAAGGCAATTGGTTAATACCTGATAAAAGAAAATATGCATACCATTTGACCGAAGAGTTTTATTTCAAAGTGTTTATCCTATGCACATATTGGACATCATAAAACATCATATTCACTAGGGACATTCATAGTGAGATATTTATAATAAGATATTAAAAACAATCTACATGTTCATCAGTGGTTGAAATAATTATGATCATATATATAATGTATACTTGTGAAGAGAATATAAAGAATGATGAGCATTTGTACTTATTGAAGAGAGATGAACAAAAAAGAACCCAAAATACAATATGATATACAGGGTAAGCACAAGCTCTCTGAAGAATAAAAAATACCTGTGTTTGCAAATACACAGAAATTCTCTGGGAAGATTCAGAAAAGGCTGCTACTGTGGTTGCCTCCGGGAAAGGAGACAGGACGATCATTGGACAACAGAGTGAGGAAAAGTGACATTCCCTGTATAACCCCCCTTTACATTTACATTTTTATGCTTTGTTCATATGTTACCTATGCACAATAATCAATTAACTTTGGCTATAAAAAGTTCTGACTAGAAAAACCTCAAATAAACAAATGAGTCATTAGATATATTTGCTTCAGGGAGCTCTTTCACCCCTTCATAGTAGGCATAATGGTGAATTGTACTGGAATCTGTCATGTCCTGTCCTGAGAAGTTTCTAATACTGTGGAAACCTTTAAAATCCTAAGTGTGTTCATGTGAAAGGGGGATCTACACAGTGTATCTTAGATGTTGTCGTTTCTGCCAGGCTGTTAATGGGAGATGTGGTAAAGGCCCTCACTGTAGTATAAAATAGTATGAAATAAAATTTATGAGATCCCACTGATTTGGACTGATCTAGGCCTTAACTGAACAGCTCCAAATGGAGTTATTCCTGCTAAGATTCCACATCACTAAACCAAAACCTGTTTTGTTTGTTTGTAAGACCTGACCTAAGAGACCAGGAGAGAGATGATGGCCAAATCCCCGTAGAGGCTAGTTCTCTAAAAACCTGAAGATCAATAACAATTTTACTGGAGTTAGGAAGACAAGAAAGTCTCCTCTCCTTTAGCCATCCAAGTAATGTAACCTGAACTAACCTGATATTGGCCAATCCATGCTTTGTGACATACTGTTTTGATGTTCCTTTGCAGTCTGCCTTCTAAAACCTGTTTGCTGTGTCCAGAAGAGACTCTGTCTATCTTGGATACTGCCAAGTTCATGAATCACCAATAAAAACCAATTATTATGTCTTAAACTTGATTTGTAGAAATTTTGTTCTTTGACACTAGTGAACAGTGGAGAGGGCAGTTAACATGATTGCTCAGGAAAATCAGTGCCTGAGGCTTTCCTTGTCTCATTGTGACTTATACCTCCCCATGGCAAGTAATAACATTCATCTTTGGGGAAAGAACTATTGTTTTTTCTTTCCCAAATAAACACTTTTAGATAGGAAAAATGCCTTGATAAGCTGCATCAAGAGTGGAAGATAATGCTTAGAGAGTATGGTTTGGAGGGAGGTCATGAATGAAGACACACAGCTCTGCACAGACAGAAAGAAAATTTGGAAGTAGGAAAGGTGGCAGAAGAGGTAAAAGGAACCCTGAAACCAACTGGTGTCGTAGAAGGCTGTAGCACAAGAGAGAAGCAACCAATGAAAAGTTCTGGTGTGGGGCGATTGGGGCATTCTTGAAAACAGCAGTATTAGTTGCTACATTGTAGCTTATTTTTATTTTTGGAAGATAAATACCATTATTTATCTCAAATATTTAGTCAAATGTGGTGCTCCACACTAAAAGCCTCATGCCAGCAGGCTTTGGGGCAAGCTACCAAAGGCATGGGTTCCATGGCCACATTGGGGAGGATGGGAGGGCTGTGCACCCACAGGGAACAGTGGAAGAGGCTGGATGCAACAGGGGCTTGTGACCAGAAGGTACCATGAAAACCTAGTGGGAAGTCGGAAGGATGTGCAGTGTGGTGGACAATGCAAGAAAGTGAACAGGAGCCTCATCACAAGTTTGCACAAACTTTAGAGGAAAAGATGAACTTAGTCATATATACTACAGTGTGCAAACTTTCAAGTAAAAAAGAAAAGAAAAATTCAGTCATCTGAAAGCCTATTCAAGACTTGTATCTAGAAAAGTCAAGACAATTGACTATGCTTTTCCACTATCCACAACAGCATCAAGCATGGTAGGAAAGTAGTTTGGAATGACGGAGGTGCCTTTGGCTAGATGTGTACTCCGCACGACAGAGAATGCTGAGACACATTCACGTCCTGACGTTCGCTGTTATTGTTGACGTCTGGCTATTACAAAAGCCATTGTGGGGATAAGAATGTGTTTGTCCTAAATTAGTTCGTGCCATGGCCCAGTGTTCCTTTCTCTTTTTTTTCTTTTTATTATTTATTTTATTTTAGTAAAAAATTCACATGACATGAAATTTAGTGTCTTTTCTTGTAAATACATGAATTCCAAATTCTGTAACACATTAGAAACATGGAGTTCATGGAATCCGTGAGCATCTAGATCCACTCCTTTTTCACCCTTTCCTCTCTACTGTGCCATTCATGTTTGGGCCTTTTTATGTTGTTATTTTTGTCCATTTCATAAGAGGGACACCCATCTATAGTCAGTTTTTTTGTGTTTGGTTCATTTCCCAGTGTTCCCTTGCTATACCACCATGTTGAAGTTCTTAGACGAGATTACACTACTCTTTGTGGAACTTTGCATAGTAGACACTGGCATCTGCCTATATATTTTGCTAAACTGAGTATTTGGACTACTAAAGGTAGTATAAGATACAAAAATTAATAAAGAAGATATGTTTTAAATTCTTCCATTTCTTTCTCTATATTTTCCCAGAGTCTGTTAGAAGACCTGCAGTCTGTAAGTGCCAACCCTGCCCCCAATTTCAACAGTGCCATTCATCCTAGATTCCCAAAGCATTTTTTAATAACAGACTCATTAATCCTCATAACACTCCTTCATCTGACACGTGTAACTCTCACTACAAGATATGTTGCTACTTATTCTGGATTTAATTTAACAGGTTTTCCCCTGTTGTGGGTAGTCATTTACATTGACCTCATTTTATTTGAGTTATTGCTCAGCTTTGAGCAAGTTTGAATGGCCTCATCCCAAAATGACATCTTCTGGCAGATAGAAGAGAACCATCAGAAGAAGCAATTATTATTTTTTAAGAAGAGGTTTCAGTAACAAATGGCCCTATAAATAAACAACTGGATTTTAATCATGGTGAAGAAAGTGAGATGTTTAGCTATTTATAAAAATGTGAAGTTGAATGAATTTCACAATTTGTGGGAGGGAGGGAACAAAGATTTCAGCACACACTAGAGAGACCAAGGGTAGCCAGAGCTTAATCTCTTGTCTAGTCAAAGAAGTTCATTTTCCACATTTCATCTCTCCGCATTTGCCCATTGGATCTCAGTCCTTTCTGCACTCAGATACCAATATGGCTTTCTGGATTTCTCAAAGTCTCAGGGAGAGGTAGCAGAGCCTCCTAAAAGGAATGGGCTGCGGTCAGCTGTCCAAGAAAGTGTAGTTATTAAAATGGGTTTTGGAGATATTCATTGATTCAGGAAAGGAGATAAAACAGATCCAAGGAATAAAAGAAAATGAATCTGAGTTAATGGGCAAACAGAAATCTGAGGGACAACACTTTGTGACTAGAAAGTAAGTACAGGGAAAGTTGGACAAATTTGCATGAACAAAGTTTTCTTGAGACCGTGCCTCTACCCAATGGATATACATTTCTCCATCATTTTATTTTCAGTACTGGGATTTGAACCCAGGATCTTCACACTGAGCTCTATCTCCTATTCTTTTCTACTTTCTATTTTGAGACAGCATCTCACTTAATATCTAGTTTGTCCAGGATTGGCTCAAATGTGCAATCCTGTGTCAGCCTACCAGAGTACTGAGATTGCAGGTGTCAGCCATCGTGCTGGCCCCATCACCTTTAATAAAAGCACCATCCTGCATCTCCCAAGCTGACTCCTCCCTCTTGCTGCACCTGTCACTTCTATGCAATTGACCTCATATCTCTTGTATCAGCCTTCACCTCCTCCTAGAGCAATGTTTCTCAGACCAAATGCTCCTTTTGTAACAAATATTTTACATTATAAATGTTTATGTTATCATAAAATTAATAAATAATATAAATTATGTATATAAATAATTAAAATGAGATGATTTAATTGTTCTATAAAAAGAAATAAAATGATACAATGTATATTTCAGCATACAAATCCTTGGGCACAACTGCACTAAAAGTGTTGGATACTTGAATTTTATAAAAAAATTTCAGGGCTGACTACAGCAGAAACTCTTAATGTCTTGACTAATGCTACTATTGATGGTATGATTTAATGATGTGAACAATCCTTGGTCAAGTTCTAAACCAAGAAATATACCCTTTGCCATTGACTTATGTGGTAGTTGATTTCCTAGAAATTGGTGTACATTAGAACCTATAAAAAAGTATTCTGTTTCTGTGTAAAATAAGGTTAAGCTTTAAGTTTAAAAGTTCTTCAACTTTTAAATTTCAGAACCCCTTTACACTCTTAGACATTATTGAGAACTCAAAGAACATTGGTGTATGTGATAGCTGTTGATATTCACCATATTATAAATTAAAACTCAAAAATTTTGACACTATATTATCAATGTAAAAATAATCCCATTGCAAGGTAAAATTTTGTTAAAAATAACCATACCTTGTAAAACAAGATAATTTGATGGGAAGAGTGGAGTTATTTTACATTTTTTAAAATTAATGTCTGGCGTAGTTGAAGACATCTAGAGTCTCTTCTGTATTTAATGATTTCATATGGTATTTTGCTAGAAGTATTTGAAGAAATTCAAGGCTTACATAGATAAGTAGTTGGAAAAGGCACGAGTGAAATAGATTTTTTTAGGCAATTATGGACATTACTTTTTGGCAAGACACAAAACTCAGCAAGTGATAGGTTCTTAAATGTTACTTGGAATTTTGACCCTAAAATCATATCAATAAGAATTTTGTACTGTGTTGTGTTAGAGAATATGCTGGTTCCTGTTGCATCACTTTGTGACATCTTGCATTAGTTATTTGTAAAGTACTGGCTTGCCGAGTCCTATCATTCTTTCAAATTTTAACACATTACATTATTTAATATCAATACATCACATTTGTTAATATTATTCCTGGCCTCATGAGAAAGGTTTTTTTAAGTATTAAAATAGCTGTCAACTTCATGGTGATAGGTGCAAATTTTCCATAACTCTAATTTTTCCTTGAGTTCTTTATTATTGGTGACAAAAACTTTTAGTAATTTTTTTGGAAGATAAAGTTTCGAGAAAAAAATCTGTAAAATATAGGTATGAATATTCTTAGTTTGTCTGATTGTTGTTTATTTAAGTATAGATGATATTCCCTAAAAAGGACTTATTCAGCTAATAATTGAAACAAAATTATTTTATGATATGTGGTACTTTGTCAAGTAGATTGTTAACAAGGCCTGTCCTCAAGGGTAGAGATTTAACTAAGTAAATAATGTTATTCCTTCTTTGAGAACATATGTATAACTAGAATGTTTTATTCTTGTTAAAGTGTGAACTCATTGCAGTGAAGAACTAATGGCTACTAGTATAACACAGTTAGGCACTGCTGCCTTGATTTGTGTTAAGGCATTGGCATTTTTACCTGCTAGTTGTTTTTGTCTTACTGTTTCAAAGGTCAACTCAAAGGAAAAATCAAATAATATCATGGGAAAATGTTCGTTAGCCTCGACTCATCCTTGAGTGGGTCTCAGGGGTCCTCTGGTTCTAAACTAAGAACCAGTGTCCTACTTAAGTATAGGAGGACCTACATAGAATAGTTCATTACAGTACTTATACTGATTGTACACATAAAATATTCCATATTTTTATTATCAATTTTATTTTCGTATGTTTGTAATATATTTGATTACATGTAGCTTGGGGAATTGGTATATGTATTTGTGTATATATATATATATATATATATATATATATATATATATATATCAAGTTTTGATCTATCTTGACTTCCCCTTTCTTCCCCTTTCTGTTCCCACTTCCCAAATATTCAAGTGTCAGTAGTGCCCATCCTGTTTTACTCGTTAATTCATTAACTCATTCATCCATTAAATTTGAGACAGGTCTTATTTTATATTAGAGGCTGGCTTCAAACTTTCCGTGTATCTTAGGTTGACCTCAAACTTGAGATCTTCCTGTCTTTAGCCTGGATCAGCCAATAATGGGATTAGAGATGTCGATTACTACACCCAGCTTTACCGCATTTTTCATTGGTAGATAATAATTATATATCTTTATGGGATATGGTGTGTTTTTCAGTACATTTATACACATGATCAACTCAGGATACTTAAGTTGTCCATCATCTCAAATATTTATCATTTTTTGGGGATGAGAATATTCAAAATCTTCTAATAGCTATTTGAATTATGCAACACAATATTGTTGACAGTAATTCTCCTTCTTTGTAATAATACATTATTTCCAGTCATTCTGACACCCGAACTGCCCGTAGACATTTCCATGATACCGAGGGGCTGACATGACCATCTGAGTACTGTTTCTCTACAAGTACTTGTCTGGGTTCCCAACAGAACTAGAAACCTACATAAATACCAGCCTGAACATGTACAAATAAAGTCTTCACTTCTTGCTAGATATAAAGTTATAGCCAGAGGGGTCTATAGGGTTCACTTTGACCGTCCTTTACCAATGACAAAACTGGAATACAAGAAAGAAAGGTGACCTTAAGGTCATAATAAGTCCTGAAGTGACTATTATTGAATAATTATCCATCATTTTGACATTTATTCTTTCTTCCATTTAATTTATAGGTATTCCAGCTTAGTGTTACAAGAGACAAAAAGGGGAATCAGGAGTTAAATCACTTACCAGAATTATAAAACTAGTAAACTGCGGAAACCACAAATTGGCAGGCCCTAGAGGAGTCCTAGGGACTCTCTAGAGGCATGCATGGTACAGAAAATCAAGGGTGTTTCTGAAGTTGGCTCCAAGGCAGGCAGAGAAGAAAGAAGATCCGGTGGATGCTGCTGTGGTTCCACCTGTGCTGGCCTTCCTGCTGGCACTCCATGCTTCCCACACTCTCACTGTCTGACTCCTTTCCAATCTAGTGCAGCAAACTTCTTGCAGGGCTGCCACTCCTATGATTTCTATTTTTTATGTGGTTAGAACGATAGAGCACATAAAACATCATGGCCTGCTAAAAATTTCATTCCTTCCTTTTATAGTATCTGCCAAGTGGGCAAGAGGCAGGGAATTATATAAATACATTTGAGCTAACATATTCAAGAGGAGAGGGAAAAAAGTCAGCACCTCAGCAGTTTGATGGTTCTGACTAGCTGGGGCAGGGGTGAGGAGTTCTTCCCATTCTCACTTATGCCACAGTCTGTTCTGGGGTTCACATTGCCCACTGCTGAACAACAAGGGAAGGGAAGGGGACTTGGAGATGTTCGCGGTCAAAGTTCTGCCACGTTTTAAAAACAAGGATTTTTTTGAGCAATAGGAAGGCAGTGTAACATAAAATGGAATCTACTCAAGTTAGAGATCTTCACAACTACTTTCCTCAGCTGTTGGAAAAGAATAGGAACTGGTTGAGAATATATTACACACTTTTCTCTTTTTCTCTTCTTCCTCATTTCTTAGCTACTGAGTGTTAGAGAACATAGAAGGTTTACCACATGATATTTTGAGTTAGAAATATTCCAATTATGAAAAAATTGGTGCTCAGAGAGGTGGAAGGGTTTAATAAAGGTCACAGAGGTCTTCAGAATCCTAACCTCATAATTTTGCAATGACCCCAGCCTGGCTGAGGGGAGGCCCACCTGCAAAAGTCTTGGGATAAAAGGCATTAACTCATCCAATTGGCTCCTAAAAGGGAGAACACTGTGATATGAGCAAAAAAAATCTGCTTGAAAAATAATTTTTTACAAAATGAAAAAATAATTTTAAAAAATTGTAAAGTGGTTAAAATGCAATTTCTTGGGTTCTACTGTTAGAAGTTAAGGTTTGTGCATGGTTTTCCAAACTCCCCTGTTAGGAAGCATCAATCTGGTGACATTTGCCAAATTGCAAAAGCCTCTTCACCTGGAGGTTCTTACTCAGTATGGCTCACTTGGGCTGGAGAATCAGTAATTTGGTTGCAGATTGAGTGAGGCTAAGTTTTTCATGGACATAGTCCCTGAACTTATTTAAAGAAACCATGGATCAGCCAAGCCTGGTGGCACAAGGCCTATCATCCTACCTCTCTGGAAATCTGAGGCAAAAGAATTGTTGAGTTCAAGTCCAGCCTGTGCAACTTAGCCACTTAGCCAGGAGCCTTCAGCTCAATCTCCAGTACTGAAAAATAAAAGCAAACCCAAACAACAGCAAAAAATCAAAACCAAGACAAAAAACATCAAGGCAAAACAAATAAATAAAAACCTGGATCAGCCTCATTTATTTAAGGGCCGTTTAGTTTTT
This sequence comes from Ctenodactylus gundi, assembly GCA_004027205.1. Lineage (NCBI taxonomy): Eukaryota > Metazoa > Chordata > Mammalia > Rodentia > Ctenodactylidae > Ctenodactylus > Ctenodactylus gundi. The sequence continues at coordinate 144,607 of PVKB01003766.1, forward strand.
CCTTTTCATCTCTGATTATCCAAACTGTTAGAGTATGGAGACATTAATAAGATCTCTAGAAAGATCCAAAGATACTTATATTCAAAGTTTTTTTTTTTTTCTTTTTAAAAAAAAAAAGCTTGTAGAATGATGCCTTCTTGGCTTAATTTCAGAAGACTTAAAAACATCTCTAAATGTCCTTCAGAAACAGTTGTTTTAAGACTGGAGGGAAGCAATTCTAATTTGATTATTGAAGGTATGGCTGGAACCCACGGTGACCCTCAACTCTGGTTGTGGGACAATGTAGTGTTAGGAATGTATGAAAAAAATGCCAGAAAATCAGGAATTTAAATCCCCCCTGATTTATGCCTTGCTTGTCAAAGTCTCTAGAGCTTTAGAAATACTGAATATTTTAGTACAGCTCTGAAGTGTGAGTGGGGGGGGGGGGTCTTACTTTTCAGCTGATTATTATTAACAATGCTGTCTCCAGCGCTGTCGTGGCATTCCGCTGTAACCTTTAAACTTGCTCCATTCTTGCTTTGTGAGGTGTTATAAATTCCTCAATGACTTAAAAAAATACAATAGGAACACTCTCTGACTCTTTTGGCCAACATTTCTGATCCCCATTACCTGGGGAATGGAAGCTTATTTATCTTTGTGTTCAGGTATCTGAGCTGCATTCTTGCTGAACACTGAAAGTGTGCAATAAGTCTATGCTAAAAAAGAGTTCTTTCCTGGAGAAGATAAAATAGCAGCACACTCCTTTGTTGTCTGCTCATTACGGATCCGGGAGCATTTGGTGCAGAAAACTAGACTCTCCTCCCCCACATAGTTACTGTAAATGATTTAAATCAATGCCTCTTATGCAGCACTGGGTACAGGAAACACACTATGCAACGACTAAAGATGCCATTTAAATTCTTCTCAGGCAAAGGTTAAAAGAAAGGTAGGGGGAGGAGCGAGGGAGCAGAGATTGCCAGCGTAGCAGTATTCAAATGTTTTTGATAGGTTTCTAAGATAAATGTCTTTTTTTTTTTTCCAAAGCAAATGCATTCATGTCTAAGAAAGAAAACAGACAGGGAAAATGTTAGCTCTTGTGCTGGTTAGATCATGAGAAATACCAAAAGAGTTGTTTGTGGACAGGATCAAATATCAGGGCTTCTTTATTGTTAAGCTTTGAGGCTCAGAATCTAACAGCACGTTTCCATGACAACTAATAGATGTTATGTTTATTTACTGAGTGGCAGGGAATGACAGTGTCAGCAAGTGACATTTTAGTTTTTGTTCTTGTCTTTTTCTCCTCAGTAAGGATTTGTTGTAGACGACAAAAATGGCCTCAACATCTTCCATTTTATTTGTCAGAGCTTCTGTGGCAAAGTAAACAGTGATTTGATTTGATTCAGTTATTCCATGAAACCTACTTTAAAGATCTGCTGCTTTATGGGCCTTGGAGTCCATTTACAGCAGGCACTTGCTGTTAAAAAGATGATTTGCGAAGTGAAAAGCAAATTTCAAGTTTTATTCACTTGAAAGTGATCTAACAACTGCATTCCAGGCTGTCTGAATTTACATAGATCTCATTAATGTCCTCTAAATCTCACGTGACCTTATTTATGCTCCTACTAATATATTCATAAAAAGGGTCTATTAAGACTTGTACCAAGACCACAACCTCAGCATAGACGGGAGATGGGGCTTCAGGGTGGGCTGGGACAAGTCCTTACTGGTTATAAATAATGATATTCTAGTCCTTATGTGCCTGTGGCTTGTCTGCCCTCTAAATTATCTGCAGTCAATTTTTAATGCTGAACTGGCTTCCCCCTATCATCCAGCTGGTGTGTGCTCAAGGGATATAAGCCAATGTTAGCGTTTGCTTTGAGAAAACACAATTAGGAAGGCAAGCTGTCGCGGGGGGGTGTCGGATACCCATACAATGCATGCTAGAGCAGGGAATTAGCTTATTTGGGGGTTTCTGTTTTATATGATCGCTGGCTAACTTGAACAACTGAAATTTGAGCTACTTCTTACTTTTGAGAAAAGAAGCAGAGTTAGTGTGTGACTGTTAGAAGACATTCAAAATATTATCGCTTGAAAACAACCTCCCCCTATTTCTTGTTATCTCAGGTAGAAATTAACTTTTTTCAAAAACTCTTTGCTTACTGCATTAAACTTATGTGTTGCAGATCTGAATCTCACACTAAAAGATGCGAAACTTGTAGACAGGGACAGTGCAACACCTAGCGCAGTCTGGCCCGTCACAGCCCAGGCCTTGCCCGCAGCTCCTGAGTGAAACCAGGCACTCCTGATCATGTACCATTAAGACGCCCCTCCCATGTCCTTGCCACTGTCGAGTTCTGTGGAGTGAGCATACAAATTATTGTCTACTTAAGGACGAGGGCCAACGTTTCCCAGGGGAGGTTCTTTTGTTTTACGGTGAATACACAATGGAAAAGTAACACAGGAAAGCAGCAGATTCTGATGAGGTCTACATCCAGTCGCAAGGAGACAGTGGGAGAGAAAGAACTCGAAAAGTTGGCAAACTTGGATTTGCCGTCACTAATTATTCTCGGCATCTTTGGTTCTCAGTAGCCTCCTTTCTAAAATGAGGGGACTGGACCAGAGGCAATTTTCTTAGCTTGTGTTCAGGGAACACTAATGTCTCTAGGTTATGTTAATAGTTCTTCTGAAACAACCAACCAAAAACCAACCACTATATAAAGATGAACTGAACAGGAGTACTTGGAGTCACACGAGTAAGTGTGCACTGAGTCTTGAGAGGTCTGAGGAAACAGCATGGTTCTGTTCTCCAGTGTCTTTTATGGTTGTTTAATCAGGAATCTGATCAGAGGCAGCCTGAGTTGGCTCACTTGTGCTGCTACAACAAAACACCTGATAGTGCATAATATGGAAAGAACTGAAATTAATTTTGTATAGGTCTTTGCAAGAGCTGAACCTCAAAGTCCAAAATGAAAGTACTGGAGTTGGGACGGTGTGGAGCTTCTTGATGTCTTCTTACATTGTCGAAGGGCAAACCAGTGCAAACTAGCCACCTCTGTTTGAAGCTCTTTGTGTATGGGCTTTAATCCTTTTAACTTGGGAGAAGCCTCTGTGAACAAATCACCCTTAAAGGCTATACTTCTTGATACTAACATTGGCAACAACTGAACTTGGAGGGAATACATTCAAATCATCACAAAGGCCATGAGCAAAAGTACTGTTTTTTTCCGAACTTGATAATTAACCACTTTGTTAAGGGAAAACTCTAAACTTCTCTGAGACACTGGAGAGTTTGTCTTAGCTTTCATTCACTGGGAAAAAATGCCTGAGACAGTCAGCTTAGGAGGAGGAAAGGTTGTTTTTGGCTGTGAGTTTTGGAGGCTTCAGTCCACTGCGAGTTGGCTTTGTTGCTTTTGGGCCTGTGCGCACATCTCATCAGAAGCTCGTGGTGAAGAAGGCTGCTTGCCATGAAAGAGAAGAAAGTACCAGGGGTCCCTATATCCCCTTCCACAGCCACCGCCCCTGTGACTTAACTTCCTCCCACTAGTTCTTACCTCTTAAAAGTTCTGTTACTTCTCGGGAGTGCCTGGGCTGGAGATCAAGCCTTCAACACAGGAGTCTTTGGGGAATATTTAAGATCTAAACTACATCAGTGGTCCTGGTAGCTCTTTCCTAAGGGAAAAACTAGCTTGAAGTGATGGAGACTGTGAGTCATATTCTTATTTTGCCAAATGTTACTTAGCCACATTAAAAAAAAAACCCTTATATTTCACCAATGTAATATTTCACCAGAAAAAGAACAGAGACTTAGAAATGTGGGGTAATATTATAAATAATCAAGAAGAGAAAAATCTCTACCATTCATATTTGGTTTGCCTGCACTTACTATATTTATTGATAACAATCAGCATAGAACACAACAGGTTTGGAAAAATAGATGATATCAGCATCATCTTCTGTATGTATTCTGCTGGAGCTTCTTCAAGTGAAAGTCATCCATGAGGAGATCTCAGAAGAAGAGGAAAAAAATAAAGGATAATGTTTTTATATTTTATTGCCAAAAGTCTTGTTTGGCTACATTTGTTACCAACAACAACAACGACAACAAAAATAACTCTATAGGGTAACAAAGTACCCAGGGCAGAAATACATGGTGTTTGTCTTGCAACAAAAGGAGGTAAGAGTAGCACATATCTAGCAGTTTCTATTTGCTGAGCTTTATGCATACACTGGGAATTTTTAGAGTCATTCTCCCCCTTCTCTACACATGAAAATTGAAGCTCATGGTGACATGAAGGTCATTAGTTCATGATGGGCAGAGCCTACTCTCATCCTGATTCTCATGATACTGAAGGTTCTGAGCCTTCCATTTTATTTTGCTAAGGAGAGAAGATACAAATTTAGAATCAACACTAACAACCCTTAATGGTGCTTAATAAAGTCCCAAGAGCAATAACTCAACAGGAGAAACCATCATATTTTGGTGATCAGAGAAGGAATCAAACAAGATTAGGGGCTTAAGCTGTTTTCCAACAATTAAAAGATTCCAGAGCACAATTGCAATCATGATTAAACAAAAAGGCCACATCATCTATGCGTTGCCAATCTGTGACCAAGTGATGAACTGAGAAGGAATTAAGAGGAATCAAGGACAAGCATATTTGCATCCTAGACTCCAAAGCTTCACGGGACAAGTTCTAGCCTGTAGAAACATAGCCCTGGAGACATCCCGAAATAATAGGCACTGCTGAGCTTCCTGATGTTGCCACCATGGGCTACTTCTACTTGAATTTTGTGCAGCGCATTTCATAATCTGGCCTTTGTAGTGGCTCACATCACAAGGCTATTATATCATGAAAAAGGAAAATGTAGGATCTCAATTGGGAAATGGCTAATGAGACAGTTGTTGAGAAAGTCCTAGCAATCATGCATTTTTGTTCTCTCTGCTTTCTGGCTTTATCTGTATTTTAGATTACTTCCAATGGACCTTAACTATGGCTGGTCTTCCACTTTATATAGATGGGAAGGTCTGGTGAATGCTATGGAATTCTGTTCTCTTTGGAAACAGCGTTGGTTTTATGTTTCCACATGACAATGTCAGCAGGTTCTGGTTAGGTCTAATTGCTGTCCCCTAAGCAGCACCTGGTCATTTTTCTTTTACAGTGCTTACGGGCATTCTCCTGTGGCATTGTTCCAGCAATCAGAGTATCACCTGAATAGTGACAGATCAAATCTTTAAGTCATTTGGAAGCTGAGTTTTGGGTCACAAATATAATGCTTTCAAAATGTTGAACCTGTTTCACTGTACCAGACTGTCTCCCTTGCTTTTTGTCTCCTTCTTTGTATTAAATATGCCTATAAATACTAATTAGTCTTAGAGCTTGCTACAAATATTTTTTTAAAGATGAGCAATTGTCATTACCTCCAACAAAGTCAAAGCTCAGCAAAGCTGATTATAGTCATAGGGCTCTAGAAAAAGGGGAGATATTACACAGGGTGGAGCCTTTCTTGGAACTCCTTACAAGACTTCATCTGAAGAACACCTCCATAAATACAAGAAAGGTTGGAATCCCATCCCAGTCTTGTCTGATCCCTTTATTCCAAATGAGGAAAACCTTGTGATCTAGCGAAGGTGTGTTACTTTCTTTAAGTTGCAGTCTAGTAGCAAACTCTAAAGTAGACCTTGTTCTGCTCACTGCTCGTCACCTAATTTTTCTACTCAATAGTAATGGTGATCAATGCTGAAATCTACTTAAACCACAAGCTTACAGACCTTGAAGATGCCTTTATTTCTCTCGTGCTGCTGGGTCTGGTTGCCCACACGTGTGGTGGACGTGCTCTGTAAGCTATGCACGGCGAGCTAAGGAGGGCTGGGAAATGAAAATGGTCAGAGTGGCTGTGAACTTCAGTAACTTCTGTGAATGCTCATGTTTGGAATATAATTTTTCATTTTTAATATTATCAACCCCTGCTAAGAAGTCTCATCTGAACTGTAATTGGATTAAAACAGAGAAACTACATTTTCCAGGCTTCCTTGCCAGAAGGATCTTGGTTAGATTTCACCACAGAGGGTATTTCCTGGATATTTAGAAGACAGAAGAAATAAAGAAACTAACTATTTTCTTTCATGAACTTGAACAGGAAGCCGATGTAAGATTTCGCTTATGGATTAGTTTAAAACACTGTCCTGAGGTTAATCCACTTCTGGGTTATAGACAGCTGAGTTCATGAACAGTAACTTTGACTGCTGGTTTTCTGAGAATGAACTGTGCTGCCAACCTGAGGCCCTTGATTCTGCACTTCTGAGTATCTTAAAAGTGGCTTTCCTGGTCTGTGCTCTCGTGACTTTCCAAGAGCAGTGCCTTCTCTAATTCCCTATATTAATTCTTCTTTTCAATCTATCAACAAGAGCTTTTCTTTTCTGGATTGTAGCCTGATGTTTCCAGAAATTGGTTCCTTCAAGGGAAGTGACATAGAAAGAGGCATGCCAGTGAAGAGGAAATTGATATTTGAAGCTAGTAGGAGAAAGTTCACGTAAAGTACTAACAAAACACTTGAAAGATACACTTGAATATACCTGCTCCGCCTGCAGTGTGGGGGAGGTGCTATGTATTGAGGCTTGTGGGCTCTACTTAATAAATGTAATAAGAATGAGAAGAACTCATGAAAACACAGGACAGACTGCAAGCAAAAAATAAAAAGGAATGGGTAAATCCTCCAAACTTGGGGCTTCGAAAATTTGGAAAATCAGCTATTATTTTTTTAGATTTCAGTTAGATGGGGTTTTTAAACAAGACTGAACAACAATGGCATAGTAAAAAATGATCAGTTGAATAAATTCAAGCAAAGTTAATAGGTTCAGCTACATAAGCTTGTCTTCCGGGTTTGATTCACCATCATTAAGTTGATGAACAGAGAAGTGAGGTAGATTCAAGAAGTATGGATTAGAAAGAACTTAGGTGTAATTTCTGCATCTGAAACTGGCTAGAGAAAAGAGGACACTGCTAGTATTGCACTGGCTAAGCTTCCACCCGGAAATGACACATAGCACGTCCTTCCTGCCTACATTTCATTTTGGAAAGAGAGTCACATGTCGGTGAGTGAGACAGTATAATCCCATTCAGGGAGGTTCAACAAAACAAATATCTATGAACAATAATAACTTATACTGCTTACCTGCTGTAGTGTCCTATATGCCTTTGCAAATACTAGAGTTATTATAAAATTAATATGACGGTGCTTTCTCAGTGTGGGAATTTTTGCACATCTCCTATCTTTGGTTCTTTTCTACTTTGTTCTCATTACTATAGGATAGGAATGGTGGGATTTGCTGATCACTAGTGGAAATAAATTTCTTATCAATAAAAAATAATAGTACTTAAGGAAAATTCTAGAGGATTATAAAAGTCCAAATCAGAAGTTTAATCTGACTTACAGTAATTAATATTGAAGCATAAATTTTAAATTCTAAATTCAAGAATTAGCCTTTCAACAAAAATCTTCAGTAAATTCTTACTTGGTTTTTTTTCCCCCACACTTGGAAAAAAGAATTATTTTCTGGCATTGTGGTAACCCTTTCTAGCATCCAGTTCAAGGACCCATAAGTAGTTAGAGGTAGTGTTTGGGGTTCAGATGCCCATATCTACCATTTTCTGCCTGCCTCCTGCATTCTGTTTTTGAAGGCTCTACTTAGGAGGTCAGGATGCAGCATTGTAAGTCTGAAATCCCCTGCTCTTTTTCTCAGGGCCCAGCTATTCACAGAAGGATTTAAGAACAGAAGGAAAATCTCCATTCCCCAACCTCCCATGTGCTTCTGTCCTTAACTTTTTGGGCATCAACTCCAGTGCCAGGAAGAATATAAGGCTCAGTCACCATCTATTATGTCCTTACTGGGGTCCTTCCCAGGGCCAGGGAACCATATAAAGCTACTTGGCACCTCCTGATGTTGCCCTGCCCCTGTTTCCTAATCGGTAGAGGGTGTCTCTGTTTTACATTCATTCTCAGTGTAGTAAAGTGAAGTTAGTCTCAGATGATAAAAATAACTTTGCTTTTCTTTATCTTGCAAGTGTGGTTTGACTTCCTCTGGTTTTGAAGCCAACAGTCACTATTGGCTTTACACCCTATCTTGTATTTTAGCGTGGATGTCATGTTCACTGTCCCTGCTGCCTCTTTTCCTCATCACTTTTGGGAGTGTGTGCTTCTATGTATTATTCAGTAAAGAGTATGCATGTTTTGCATTTCAAAAGCCATCAAATAGGCACAGCCCCTTAGTGCGATGGAGCACACTGTGGTGTCACCAGATGGACCGACCCCTCCAGAAAGCAATGATGAACCCTCCTAACTCCCACTGCCTCTTCTGGACTCCTCCCAAATGAACACAACTCTAAACACAACAGCATCTTTTCGCTTCTTTTTGTTTTTATTCTAGTGCTTTAAAGAGGCAAATTCCAATGTTTCTGTTTTTGTTTTTGTTTTTCTAGTACACCAGAAGATGAGCAAAAGGTACCCAAGCAGCATTATTTCTTGACTTAAACACATATACCAGAATAGAGATAGAATTTCTGTTCACATTGCAACTAACACAAATGTGACCTTTTTTTTTTTCTTAAATAAGCATTATCTTGCCTCCAATAAATGCCACGAAGGAAGAGAATTCTAATAGCATTGCCTGCAATTATGGGCACTTGTTGGGGAGGCAGTAAATTTGGAATCAACTGTGAGACAGATTTGAAGTGCTATGAATGGGGCTTAGGGAACAAATAGTGTATTTGATGATGCTATTTAACCCTGAGATCCCTTGAATCCAGTGTACTGTGTAGACTTGTCACAGTGAGCTAAGAAGGAGAAAGCAAATGGGAAAGCAATTTCTAGGACAAATTGTTCCTTTCTCTCAGTTAGTGCTTTATTCAGATGTATAAAAATGGCCTGGCGAATGCCTGGAGTTTATCTTTGGCTGCAAGACAAGCAAACAGTGCACCTACAATCAGAAGTGGGGGTTGTGGGGGGAGGCAGGGGGGTGGATAACAACAAAGAGATTTCTTGCCAGAGGGTGGAAGACGAGAGGTGGCAGGGCCAGCCTCCTGACTGGCACTGCAGGGTTGTGTAGCCTGGGACAGCCGTGGAGCTCATCACCTTGGGAAGGAGGGCTTGTTCTCTCCCTGGCTCTCACCCTCCCGACACATTCCCTCCTGCTGAGTTTGTTCTTGGCCTAGTTTCACTGAAGGCGAGAGAGCCAGGTGCTGAGGAGGAGGCAGGCTGGAGACTAGAGTTCATCCACTATTGTAATATTAAAGCTAAGGGGAAAATATGTGACGTGGGAAGCTTAAGGAGGGTTGACTCCATTCTGGGGGTGAGCTGTGGAAGAACAATTTGTCTTAGAAATTGCTGTCCCATTTCTAATTTTTTCCCCTAATATTTTCAGGGGGACAGACAGACTGGTTTTATACTATTAGTCTAAAAAGTCTGAGTTATCAGGGCGAGATTAACATTAATCATGTAGAAAATTCCAAGAAGAAACTTTAAATAGTAATATGTATATATATTAAGCATAAATAAGAGAAAAAGGTAAAGGTTACAGGCATAGTTTAGATCAAGAAAAGAATGTTATTTTTGATAACTAAGGTGTTCTAAGATAAAACTGGTTGTTTTAGCTAGTAGTGCACTCCCTTTCATTCATGGTATGCAAACAAAGGTTAAAAATTATTTGTTCATTAATTAGTTTCAAGCTTTTATTAAGGGGAAATTTTGTTTTGTTGTTGTTGTTTTCTTCGTTCTTTAAGTCACAACTTCTTCTACATGATAAACCCGTTAAGTAGTTCCAGTTTTTCACGTGAAGTTTCTAATTAGGTTTTTACAGTGCCACCCTTAAACATGACTATTCTTCTAAGGATCAGCAGATATTTGAGGGCAGTTTTTAATATAAGAAATAAAAATAAAAACAGTTTAAAAAATCAAAGCAATAGTGCTGATAGAAGAAGAAAAGGAGAGGAAAGCAAATAATAGTCCCAAATAACTCATTTACCCAGAGAACTAAGATTATAGGTCGTGAAACAATGAACTGCAGACTATATTAAAAGAACATTCACAAGGAAAATGGTAATTATAGAAAGTAACATTATGATGGCAGAAATGAAAACACAAGAAAGATTTGAGGACAAAATTGGAGAATTTAATTGGAATTTGAAAGAACATATAAATGGGAAATAGGGGAGGAAAACATAAGAACTAGTGTAGGAGTTACAACATTTGAGTACAAAAGAAAGCTGGATAAAATAAAGAAAATATCATCCGAGAAACAATTCAAGAAACTTCCAGAATCAAGGTACATGAATTTCTGGTTGGGAAAAAAAAACTCTCAAATTCTGCACTTTTAATTTATTTTTCAATAATTAAAAATTACCCATAGTAAGAAATAAAAGCATGATGCTTCAAAATGTGGGGTCAGAGATAATTTTCTAGCTTTACAGAAAAGGAAAGCAAAATGAAACAAAAGATAATGCACATAAAAAGATGGGACTCAAATTGAAATTAGATTGTTGAATACTATTGAATTAGACTGAATACTAGAATTGAGTACACATAAATTGAGTTTATTTATTATAAAGAGAAAATAATTTCCAAAACAGAATTTTATACCCAGCCAAACTATTACTTAGATAGTGTTGGGGTAGGTGGATGCAGGGAGCAGGACAAGGGCAGGAGGGTAAAGACTTTCATATATTCAAGATCTTTTGTCAGGAACAGCAAATACCTAGATATCTGTGTGTCAGGACTACAACATGTGGAGGTAATCTGAGAGGCAAAGTGTGACATCCAAAACAAAGGGGATCCACACAGGAGAGCCACCAGCGGCTACTAGGATGACAATTAAGGAAGAATTCTAGGACAAGGAGCAACAGCAACACATATTGGTGCTACAAGAGAGAAGGCTTCAGGTATAAAGTTTCTTGAAAAGTTGTAGTTGATACATCACTAATAAGAAAATAGCTTTATGAAGTATAATTGGTACAGAATAAATTGGATGTATTTTAAATGCACCATTTGATTAGTTTTGACATACTTACACTCTTATAAAATCTTTATTCCAATTAAGATAATGATCATACTCAAAACCATCAAAAGATTCCATCAGTACCTTCCATCAATTGAACCCAAGGCCTTTCTCTTGCTAGGCAAGCGTTCTAACCTCTGGGCTATTCCTCCAGCCCCAACGAGCCATTGTTGATGAACATGTTAATGTTTTTCTGGTGATGTACCTCTGGGTTGTTTTCAGTTTTGTTTATTGGAAGTAAAATACGATGAATATTAATGTCTTTATACATATATATAATATGCTTTCTTGTTTCTATAGTAAGTATAGAGGCTAGGCAAGGTGGAACTGTTTCTAAAGTAGTTGCATCTTAACTAGAACTTACTAGATCTTCACTTCTCCATGTCTTTATTAGCATATCACATCTTTTAAATTTTAAGCACTCTAGCGGGTCGTCGTAAGTCCACTACCCACATAAATGGGGGTTAATTTGGACTCCCCAGTTTCATTAATTTGTCAATCTTAGTTCCGTGGTGTTTGGATTACTATTGTTACACAATGGTTCTGAATTCAAGAGCGTGTAAGTCCTCTTATTTTATTTCAGATCATTCTTCTGTTTCAAATCATTTTGTCATTCTGCTCATTTGTTTTTTCACATGAATATTAGAATTTCCTTTCTTCTTACAATAAAGTAGCCTGCTAGAATTTTGATAGAGATAGTGTTGATACCACAGGATATCAATTTAGGGAGAAGTGATGTCATAAGAATTTTGAATCTTCCTGTCCATAAGTACATTATAATTTTCCATTTACTTATGTTTTCTGTAGTTATTTTCAGCAGAATTTTGTGGTTTTTCAATACAAAGACCTTACACATCATTTTGCCACATTTATTCGTAATTATACCCTATTTTCTGATGTAATTAAGTAGCATTCATATTTGCATTTCAATTTGTGCCTATTGATTGCTAGTATAAAGAACTATGATTGAATTTTGTATATCAATCTTCAATCCTGCTCACTTAATAAATAGTGGTTTCTTAGAGATTCCACGTAGATACCAGTGAATATTGGCTTCTTTTTAATCTGATGCAATATATTTTAATTTTGATGTTTCTGCTTTTCATTTCTAATTAATATCTGTTGTGATCAGAGGATGTATTTTATATGACTTGAATTCTTTTAATTTATTTAAACTTGCTTAATAGAGCAGGACATGGCTTAACTTGATAAATATTTCATGTGTACTTGAAAAGAATTTATATTTTGATATTGTTGAGTGGAGTATTACAGAACTATTAATTAACTCAGTTTGGCTCAGTCATGTTTCAGTTTCATATATACTTCCTGATTTTCTTTTTAAAAATTTTTATTGATATGTATATATGTGATACATAATGTTTACATTAATCACGAGTATATATGACCATATTTATATCACTGCAAAATTACAAACTCCCTCTCCCTTTTTGACCCTCCCGTACCCTCAGCCTCCCCACTAGTTCCCACTTATTTTTATGAAATGACTATATTTTGGGTTTTTTAGAGAAACCATTTGATATTTAACCTTCTGCTTTTGACTCACTTCACTGAGCATGATGGTCTCAAGTTGCATTCATTTACCTACACAAACCACAAACCTATCTTTTTTTATAGATGAGTAGTACTCCATTTTGTACCAATACCACAATTTATGTATGCATGGGTCTGTTGATGGGTATTCTGGTGTCTTCCACAGTTTAGCTATTGCTAGTTGAGCTGCTGTGAACATGGGTGTACATGTATCTCTGTTATATGATGTTTTTAACTCTTTTGGGAAAATTCCCAGAAGAGTTATCGTGAGGTCGAAGGGGATATTTATTTCCGATCTTTAGAGAGACTGGCATACTGCTTTCCATAGTGTTTGTACCAATTTACATTCCCACCAGCGGTATAAGAGGGCTCCTTTTCCCACATAGCCTCGCCAGTACTGATTGCTGTTTGCCTTCTTGGTATGCGATGTTATCGCTGGGGTAAAATGATATCTTAGTGATGTTTTGACTTGTATTTCTCTAATGGTCAAGGATGTTGAACATTTTTTCCATGTATTTTCTAGCCATTTGAACTTCTTTATCTGAGAAATGCCTCTTCATTTCTGTTGCCCATTTTTCAATTGGGTCTTTGATTTTGAGAGGTTTATTTTCCTTCAGTTTCTTGTATATTCTAGTTACGAGCCTCCTATCTGAGGTATAGAGGGTGAATGTTTTTTCCCATTTTGTCAGTTCTCTCTTTACTCTGTTGATCCTTCCTGATTTTATGTCCACTTGCTTTATCAATTACTGATGAAAGGATGTGACAGTCTTTCACTATGCCTATGAATTTGTCTGTTTCCTCTTGTAGGTTAGTTTTTATATCATGAATTTTGATGCTTTGTTTTTAGATATATAAACATTTACAACTGTCATGTCCTCTTGGTAAATGGACATCTTGTTGTAAATGATGCTTTCCCCCTAGTGTTATAATTTTCTTAGCTCTGAAATGTACATTGTCTCATATTTATTTATGACTCAACTGGAATCAGTTAAAATAGTTGTTACTATAGTATCTTTCGTTTTTATTTTTTAAACATAGTTCTTAGGAGTAATATATATATATATATATATATATATATATATATATATATATTATGCCTTTTAACTGGGATGTAGAGTGACATATTTTGTAAGATTGTAGAAGATATTGTTGCATTTAATGTCTTTATCTGATCTTTTTTTGTGTGCCTTCTTTTGAATTAATTAGTAGTTTAAATTTTTTCCGTTTTATCACCTTTGTTAGATTATTTTTGTTATTACTTTAGTGGTTGCTTTAGGGCTCATATATCTTTAGTTTATAACAATCTGTACCTCAAAATGTGATAGTAGAGTTAGTGAATAGAAAATTCACAATAGTGTACCTTCATATCTCCTCTGTTGCCTTTTGTGTTTTTCTTTTTATATATTTTTACCTCAAATATGTATAAAGAAGTCAGAGAGATGCACTCCTACTGGTCGTGAAGAAACAGCAAAGCAAAATAAAATAAAAAACCCATGTTGTGAAATGGCAGTGGTGGGGATATGGCAAGGAAATGTGGGTACCCTCCTGCCTCTGAAAGCAGACCCCAACTGATAATGGGCAAATTAATGGAGACTTCGGCCCTACAGTTGCATGGAACTAGATTCTGGCAACAGCTTGAGCGACCTTGGAAAGATTTATCCACAGGACCTTCAAATAAGAAGAGACTGCTGAGCTCAGCCTTACTTTCATTCTCTGAACATACGCAGAGAAACTAGCCATGCTGTGTCCAAACTTCTGACCAACAGAATTATGGGATACTAGGGTTGTTGCTTTAAACTGCTGTGTTTGTGGTGATTGTTGCATGAATAGAAAAAATATTCATCTAGTCAAGTTCTTAGTGTTATTAATATTTATTATAATTTCAATTCCAGACTTACATTTTTGTCCTTTTTCAAATTAACCTCTTCAGGAAAAATATTTTAAACCTTGGGATAGGCATTTTTGTATAAAAGACAAAATATTATACATTAGAGAGAAAATATTTGTAAATTGGACTTCATCAGACTTTTGAATTTTTACTCTGAAAGACATTATTGAGAAAATTAAAAAAAAATCACAAACTATAAGAAAAAAATTTATATAACATTTCTGACAAGGTACTGATATTAAGATTATATAAAGAGTGATTGATTACAACTCAATTTACATGAGAAACATAGCCCAATAAAAATGGAAAAAATATAACTGACCAATAGGCTTTGTAAAATATCCAATATCATTAGTCACCAACTAAATCATTTTTTAAAAGATTTTCCAATACTATATTGAAATATTCAATGTTATCTTCTTTTTTCAAACACAGTGCTTAGAGTTTTTATTTGATAATTATAATATTGGGATTTTTATTCTCTTTCTATCATCTATTATGTCTGTTGGCTATAATTCATATGATTTTATTTCCTTGAGTGTCTGGTTACTTTTGATTTTGAGTGAAATATTGTACTTTAAAAGTTGCTTATGGCAGTAATTTGAGGTTTGCAATTATGTTATCTTCCTCTATAGAGGATATAGTTATCCTTTTAATAGGCACTTGAAAGTCCCCAAAAGATCACCACGATCATCGTAGTCTAATTTCAAGGATTGAGATGGTCCAAAGATTGGGTTAGGTCTATGTGAAGGACTTTCTATAGTGTGGTCATCTGGAGTTATTATTCAAGCTATGAAGAGTGTGCCTACCTTCTTGGTGGCCCCTAGAACCTGGTTTTCTCCCCATAGTCTCCAGCAACTGTCAAGAATGTGGCTCACTCTTCAACATATCAGTTGTGTCTTTCCTAAGCTAACACACACTCCTACCAGGAAAGAGGCTCTGATTATTACCTTACCTCTCTAGGTTTTTACCCTTTCCCAGATTTTCAAAATAACTACTGAGCTATTTAGTAGAATAAAAGCTACTTTAGTAGCTTATATTTTATTTGACCATTCCAATTCTGTGATAAAGTTAAACCTTTATTCATACACGAAGATAACATGTTAATGCAGAAGTACAAGCCCTGAATTACTGAAGTTAATGGAACATGCTTTTGAGAAGGTCTCCAGACCTGTTGAGACCCATCCTTGGGAATGGTGGTGACCCCTGGAAAGGAAGGGAGCAGCAGAGATTTAGAGTTTACTTGTGTGACTCATTGCGAGGACAGACAGTAAGCATGGCTGTCTCCACAAACATTCTTAAGCTTGCTTCCAGAAAACATCCAAGTAAGCTTTGATTCTCTTAAGCAAATATAAAGAAATTCACAACAGTCATGTTTATAAACTAAGATTTCTGTAGAAAATTTCAAAGGATATTCCCAAATACAAAGAACACTGAACTGATTTAAAAAAAAAAAAAAAACTATCAAATGTATGAGCAACTCTGACCATGAATTAATCTATTAGGTTAGAAGGGAAGAAGGGGTGTTGGGTGGGTGGGGTGAGCAGTGAGGGTCTTCACTTAAACTGTACACATTGGAGTTCTGCGAAGTTGTGTCATCTATGAATTTGACACTCTTCATGTTTCTTTTTCTTTCCCAGCAAATTGTCTATAATCTAAATGCTGAAGACAGTTTTTCTCTTCGTGAAAGTAAAGCTCCCAAGATGTGGGCGACTGGACAGCCTTGGTTAAACTGCTTTAGCATTTTTAAGCACCTAGATTTCTGATATAAGTTCTTAACTAGTTGAGCTACTAGAAATTTTTATGCACCACACGCAAATTCACAGAGGGATAAAGGAAAACCGAAACTATAATTTTGGAGTTGTTTATTTTACTACAATTGGAAAAATAAACACGTTTCCATGTTCAGAGTTACTAGCAACATATTTTCTCTCATAACACTTTAATCTCTAACAGGGAACAAAGAGGAAAAAATCAAAATGAAGTTACCTCAGCCATCAGCCAGGAGGTTCTTTGCTGGTCACAGAGCCTTTCTAGACTCCTGATTCCCTTGGCAAACCCATTTCCTGAAAGAAGTCTAGAGTCTTGTGCTTACCTTTCTGAGGATGTGGGAAGAATGATGTCAGCAGAAGAGTCAGATTAGATAATGTGAAACAGCTGCCTATTACCCATTCAGGGCAGCTCTAGGAAGGTTCGCAACCTTTCTGCATGCACAGACATAATCTGGGGGAATTTGAAATATAACAGATTCTTGGCCTCATTTGTAGAAAGTCTGATCCATAGTGTCTGAATTGGAGCACAGCTGCCTGTATTTTTAACATATTGGAGGGTAACTATGGACTTGATCTCAGAAAAAATCAGATGCTCAAAACATGGTGTGCCCAGTATCCAGAAAATTCTCTTATGGTCTCATTGCCCTGGAAGCATGAACCTGCCCACTGGGAAGGAGCTGGCATTTTTTAAAGGCTAATGTGGGGCTCTCCAACTTAGTGGATGAGATTGTGAAGAAGCGAGTCATCTTCTGGCTGCTCAACACCATTTGAAGTCCTTGAGCCATACTATGCCATTAGTATAGAGAGGGTTTTGTGGGTAAAAGTGACCGAGCAGAAGTATAATCATTTTTCTTTTGCTTTTTGTTCAGATATCTAAGTAACATTTGGTTGGTTTCAGCAGAACACTTGTTTCTCTAAAATTAGATTTCTGTAGAAAATGGCCCCACCTTTACCTACCACTAATTCCCCAAACCACATTCTCTTCAGACCTTGGTACTTGAGGTAAAGCATTGTATCATAAGGTTTTTGTGTGGATATTTCTCTCTTTAAACAGATTACAGATCTTTTAGAGAAGTTGCAAAATATTTTTTAAAATCTTTATATGAAGTAGGCAAAATGCTTGCTGGCTGATGTTTAGATCTAGAAGGTACTCTTTTACCTTTGGCTCAATTAAATTATATAATGATTTTCCAAGCATTCAACTTCATAAAATGTGGTGAATATAAAATGTAGTATTTTGATATGTTTTTATATTTAGTTATAAGTTACAAATTATGAAAAGTGGAAAGAAAATATTGTAATGATACAGTTTCAAAATAAAAATAAATTTTGGAATAATGGTTTTCAGAAATGTAGCTGGATTATACACACCATTTTATTTTGGGGAGAAAAATGAAAATAATGGATCCCTTTCCAACTTGTAGTTTTCTATGAGAAGTAACTTCCTATACTTTTGCTAATAATATAGTAATAATATATAATAATAACATAGATACTTCTATATAATAAAACCAAGCACACTATAATTATATAATAAAGCTGAAAGTCCAAGGTGCATTTGAGGGAATTAGATAATTCATGCTTCCAAAAGTTATTTTTAGTTTCAAGTTTAGGGATCTTATGTGACAGATTTTTTTTTTGTTTTATCTGCACTGGCACACGTAAGAATCAGTAGTTTTGTGTCAATTCTCAATATTTGTACATATATGAATATCTTACACATCACTTCAGAGCCTCTCAGACTCACCTGCTTGATCTTCACTTGGCTTCATGCGGATGCAACAGAACAGCCTGTGCCTCTACCCCTACCCCAAAGCATCAGCATCATGGGATTCTGCTCAGTGCCTTGAAATACATTAGTTGAGATTTCACATAGACTATTATAAAATATACTTTGTACTAATAACAATATATTGTCTTTAAAATCATTCTACAGTTTGGATTTACACAGTGCCCATACAGCATATTTGTTACGTGTCAGGTTTTTCTTAATCTAAGGTCAGTCTTTGCCTCTTTCAAATGCTACCTATTTACTGTAGAGATAGGACCACTCATCCTAAGGAATGTATGAATTCTGAATTTGTGTTTCATTGTCCTATTTCTTTTGAAAAAAAATGCAAGTGCAAGGGAAAATTCCTCAAAAATGTTGCCTAAACTCTTTCCCCTCATAAAGATGCTGTACATCTGACTCTTTTGGGGACTGATAGTTCTGCATAGGAAAGGAGTAGGTCAGTAGGAGTAGGAGTAGATCAGTAATGAGACTTTTTTTTTTTTACCTTATTGAGAAGCAATGGGAATTTAAGCTCAAGGATAGACTCCAGCATCACCTAGATCAGGGCACTGGGCTCAGAATCCTGGGCTCTTGATTACCCAGTCACGTGTACATTAGTAACAATTGCATTCACCTGCTGGTTGCAGCCTTTCCTGGCATAAGTTGCCGATACTGTTGAAACCAGGATAACTCGTTCTTTGGCCCAAGACCATTCTACATATAATGTAACACTGAACACAGTTATGGGTTCAACTCACAAACATATTGAATGAACACTGAAGTTCTCTGAAAGGTTATTGGATTAATGAAAGAATGACCCTTTCTGGAGGTAACACATTGTTCTTTTTATTGTTTTAAAATGTAGCTGTAAACTCAGTTAGTCTAGCCTACTGGCTTCCATTATCTCCAGTTAATATTCCTAAAAATCCACGCAGTTAATACAGGAAAATAAGAGTATCCGCCACTGTGAAACATGTATAGGTGATGTTAATAGTAATTTGACAGATAAAGTAACTTAGACTTGGGGTCTTGATTCCCCAGTACATAAAGGGGGTGGGGGGCAGGAACAGGGATGAGACAGCAACACAGTTTGCAGCACCAGGTAGATCCTCCACAGAAAGAGAAGAGCAAGGAAACAGCAGAGGGAATGAGCAAGGGGATGAAGACTGGGATCCGTGGGGGTAGTGGTCATGAAGCCTGACCATTTGTCACATGAAATATTGGGCTGAGCTGCGGTTGAGTAATGTTGGACTCTGCAAAGACTCTATCCTCACTCCCTGAACCTTGGGGTAATCTTTAGACATTACCATTAATTATTGAGGCGCAGAAGGCTGCAAAAACATCTTGATTCATTGGCAAAGTGACAAGCATATGGTGTGTTTTGCAAACCCCTAGCTTTCCATTGAGAGGAAGCTAACATTCATTTCTTACAAATCCTGCAGAGAATTTTCAAGCCAGCCATTGTGAACATAGTTCAACATCAGAATTGGAGAAGTTCTGGAAAATAAGTTAGATACAAATGAATAACTCTGTACAGGCCGGTGACCAGAAAGCTGCGGAGGCACCGTAGCCTTTCTGTAAAGAGCAACAGAGCGCCGGGCAGCTTTGCAGCTTGATAGATCGTCAGGGTGGCAGTTCTGTTAGTGGGTCCTCCAGGGTGGTGCTCAGAGTCTGGCGTCTCCCGCAGTGCTTGGCACTTCGACAGCCTTGGTTCAGGCAAGAGTTCCAATTGAGATTCACTGAGCATGTGGCGAGTTCATGATCAGGGCCACCGTCCAGTTGAGGAAGATGAGGGGTCTGGCCTCTCCCGATACACAGCTGTTGGAGGGCAGCCCCCTGGGGCCTGAGAGACTGTGGAGAATGCATGAGGAGAGGCGTTGTTGTGGGGAATGGAGGCACACAAAGCGTCCCTCGTCATCCGCTCAGATCCCTCTTAGGGTTTACCCTGCTTCTCTCGGGGCCTGTGTATTCTAGGGCTAGATTACTTCTACTTTGATCCCTGAGATGAGCCTAGTGACAAGTGGTGTCAGTTCCTGGACCTCCTCAAGCCTCCATCAGAAAGGCATGATAGCATTTGAATTTGCATACTGAACAAACTTATAGAAGGTGGTCTGTGGCAATAGGGCTAGCAATAATAGCACAAGTTAGTGGCATTTAGGATTTAAGAAAAAAGCTATTGATGACATCAGGAAAGATAGTAAAATGACAACACTGACCATTCAGTAGATTCAATATGAAGTACAGTGGGCAGGTAGGAGGAAGTTGAGTCCATTCTGTACTCTTCCCATTCTTTAACTAGTCAAGAATTAAAGAAGAGAATGCAAGCAGGTAGAGAGTTAACAGGATCTAGACAGAAAATATTTTTTGGCAAAAGAATAGAAGTGTCCACCCTTAGCTGAAATGGCCAATTCCTGGTCATTTATACACGATTTGACCTCTTTCCTACAGGTACCAAAGCTTTCAGCTTTGAGAGGACAGGGCTCACCTGATCCATTTTAGCGTGCTTCAGAGAAATTCACCTGTAAATTATACCAGGGAGAGAAACATTCTTTTAAGAGACCTCATGATCTATAAAACTCTTGTGTCCAGTGAAAACATTTTAAGTTACAGGTAAACCATTTTCCTTATTTAATATCCTGAGTAAAAATTAATACATAAATAAGGCTACTTGCTTATTTTTGGTAGGAAAGCCTGTCATGTATTGCGGCCAGGTAACCACTCTCCCATTTTCCTCAAACTGTGCAATCCCAATTTGTTACTATATCCCCATAGGTGCTGTTCTCCAAATTTGTAAGCACTTGGTAAGTTCTCCCATGTGTGGACTGCCCCCATCTTTCACGACACTTCATGTGGAGGGCACCACCCTTGTGTTGGAACGTTCTAGGAAAGCACTGGTAACAACCAAGAGCAAGATGTCTGCCTAATGTGTGACTTCAACTTCAGAGTTTTGTAATTTGTGCTTTATCAATCATGATAAAGTATCATGGAATCATTGCCACAATATGTTGAGGCTGCCCTGGATTCAATTCCACATTCTTCTCATGTGTGGATGCAGCCTTTCCACTTCTGTAAGGATGCCACGTCATCACAGAGGCGGTGCGCTCTAGGACAAGGATAGGATTCCATGTTTGCTTTTAAGAAGACCTTTACATGCCCATCCAGCTGGTGTGGGGGTCCAGAAAGGAGGATGCAGAGAGTGACCCCTGGCCCCTTCCTCTATGCCATGTGTATGTTATTTTACCCAGTGGCCCTTATTCTCAGTGAAAATCTGTTCTCTTGGAAATCTGCTCAATTATTATTCCATTAAACCTGTCTGATAGGTGATGTGCCCATGCCATGCTCTCAATGTCAAGTTTTGGGCACAAGCCTAAGGGGTCAAGTCAGATGGTTTTTCATATATTCCCAGCAATTAACAGTACCTGGTGTAGTACATATTCCATAAATATTTGCTGAGTTAAATAAATAGAGGAGTGGAAAGAAAAGGTAGACTTAAGAGTCACTAACACAGAGTTATGCTATGCCACAGATGGCATGAGAGCGGCTTAGAGGAGAGAACAAGCGAACAGCCAAGCCAGTCACTGCAAACTGTCAATGATGTGTGTGAGCATAGCAGACTGAGGTAGCAGAAGCAGCTGTGATCTGGCCAGAGCACTGGGTGAAGACCTTGGATAGGGTTGTTTTTAAGATGCGAAGAAAGAGGTTTCAAGGAGGAAAATTACATACAATCTGCACCCAAGTTCTGTATGTCTGAGCCTCCTCCTGTCTCCTTCATTCTCTGGATTTCTTTTTACTTCCAGAAGCGTCCTGAGTGCTCATGCCTCACACCCTGGGTCTTTTGTCTCTCCACCTGGACAGAGGCTAGACCTCTGTGTAGCCTCCTGCTTCCTTCACAGAAATGATCTGATCGATTTTAATTTTACTGTTCATACTTCCTTTTCACCTCAGCCCAGCTTGTGAACTCTGGGAGGGAGGAAACCCAGCAAGAGTAGACAGAAACTCGTAATATGAGGCAGCTGGGATCTGGTTCCTTGCTGTGAGGACATTCTTCTGCTCTGTTCACTAATGCCCTTACGTGTCCCTTGGAGGACAGAACTGGGCACTAACTTTCTGATTGTCACTGACTATTATAGCTCACTTCACTACTTCCTTGCCAGGAGAAGAGTGTCTTAATTCCACTCTCAACATTTGGAGAAGAAATCTTCTTCCTCAAAGAGAACTGCTTTCTTTGTCTTTTTTTTTTTTTTTTTTTCTTGTACTGAGAATTGAACCCAGGGAGCCTAAGTTACATCTCCAGTCTTTACATTTTGTGACAGAGTCATGCTAAGTTGCCCACACTGGCCTTGAACTTACAGTCCTCCTGCCTCAGCCTAAGCAGCTGAAGTTACAGGGTTGCACCACCATGCCCAGCTCCAAGTGGACCTTGTTAGACCGCGCCCTTTACTTTCTGTTCTTTTTAATAAAGCCAAGTAGTAGGGCAAAGATCTCAAGAAGGGCTCTCTCCCTGGGGAGACTCCTGTGCAGAGGGTATGTGATGGGGTGGGTTCCTTGCTGTTTTAGACTCTGGAAGTGGGAATACTGGGTCGAGTTGCTGCCCCTTAGCTGCACTGCAGGGTGCATATAAAATCTCTGCAAACAGTCCCAGTGTGCTTATAAAACCTCAGGTCACTGACAATTGCAGTGCTCATTTGCTGTGGCCAATTTAGCACTAATAAGACGAAACTGGGCTTCAGGGATTTCCTTCCATGGCATGTAAACCCCCATTAGAAGCATATTTCCAACCAGGGATTATTACCTAATAGATTTTTTCCTCTTTTTCCATTTTTGTAAACTAACCTGTAGCTCATTTCCAAAGCATCCTTCCATAAGCCAGATCCCTAAGGTGATCTTTGTCATTACTGGAGCTCCACCAGGGGGCAGCTCGCCTGCCAGTCATCCCTGCAGGCATGGGAATGGAGAACTACTAGCTTTCTCACCATCTGGGTAGTGTGCAGAGCAACGGGGCTTTGCTGGGAAAGCCCACTGCTGCCCAAGGCAGTAGCTTTTGTGTGTGTGTGGCAGATCTAGACCACACACATGACCTATGTAGCTGCTCCATAACCCTTGGCAGGGTGATGTAGGTGGGCTCAGAGCTTTTGTCTCAGAGGACTTCTGCAGAGCTAACCCCTGGAGATGTGCTGCCGAGCCATAGCCAGCACCTCACAGATGGCCGAGACCCACCCCTACTGGAAAGAAACTCCTTAGAAAGCTGAGGATCATCTCAATCACTGGGAGCCAGGAAAAGCCACTTCATTTGTGACTTGATTCTCAGTGACTTTCAGCTTCAAGCTCGCTTTTCCTCATGCTGATCTAATCGAACATGGGCCTCACAACTTCTGCAGATTTGGAATAAACAGAAAGGAAAGGAAAGAGGACTGTTCCCCAAGCACACAAATCTCTCTCTCTCTCTCTCCCTCCACCCCTCCTCCAGGTGTTCTGGTGGATTCGGGAGACACCGTAGTCCTCCTGTGGTTGCCACTCTTAAATTCCTCTATAAACATTGACATGTCAGATTTGCTCAAAATAAGAGCTCTTGGCGTTTCCTCACTTGAGGCCTGGGGACATGGAAGGAAAGGACCCAGGTTCCAACCAAAGCAACATTTTACCAGAAATCTGGCAGGCGTGCAACCTCCCTGTCCCCATGGGCTGATTAGGGAGTGCAGTCACCTAATTGTTTGTGATGTGCCAAAACCCCTTTAGGAGCTTGCTTGTACCTTGGAAGTTCTGCCAAAAAATTCTCCTTGGTTCTGGGCAGAGACACCCAGAGACACCTTTGGGGCCAACTTTCTTTCATTACCTTCAGCTAAACTGCAGCCAGCCCTGAGGGGGAGTGGAGAGTGGTGGGGGGAGTAGGAAAAGGATAGAGGGTGATGTGGGATAAGTCACAGCTCAGATTCCAGCTTCACTTGCTCAGTTCCTGAGAATCACTGCTGCACATCCACGTCAGTAACCCAGGAAACCAGCTCACAGGCCCAGTTCAGGGTGTTCACTCTGCCAGGAGCTGCAGGGACTGTGGCCAGCACCCATGCACCATGGTGGGTGCAGAACTCTGCCCTTTCAAGGTGGGGCTGGTTCTCTGGGCTGAGAGCCCACACAGCATTGAAAACAGCCGTTTTCCTCCTAGAAGATTTCTTTATGTGCTGAAACAGAGAGACAGAGAGAGAGAGAGAGAGAGCTCATGAGTTGTTTGCTGGGATTCTTTTTTTCTTTTTTCTTTTCTGAGTCAAGGTCTCGCTCTGTAGCTCAGGCTGGTCCTGAACTCACTTTGGAGCCCAGGCTGGCCTTGAACTCACAACAATCCTCCTGCCTCAGCCTCTGAGTTCTGGGATTACAGGCATGTGCCACCACGCCCAGTTTATATGGTGCTGCGGAATCAAACTCTGATACTTAGTGCTTGTCTTAACGCTTGCTACACAAGGACTTTAACTGCTGAGCCATTCCTCTAGCCCCTGTTTTTGTTTTTGATAGATTCTCATAGAAGAATAATGGTTACCAAAGGCTGAGGATAGAGGGTGAAAGTGGGTGAGGGGAATGGGGAGATGGGGGTTGATGGGTACAATGGGCTTCTTACTTACCTCCACTTGCTAACCTCCTAAATTTGTTGTAAAATATATGGATTATGTTGTAATCAAATGGTTTGCAATAGACTAATTCTGGCAAGGGCTTGTCCTCTCTGTTACCTAATCTTCAGTCCCCCTCCTTTTCTGTCATCAATGGTGCAAAGCTGACTACTTGTTGGGGCACAAGCTGCTTCCCTATTTTCCGGTGAAAGGACATCTACTGCATCTACCCATGCCTGGAAACGGCACAGCTCGCATGCTGTGCACTGCCCAAAGGGGACTGGCAAATACAGCAAGTATCTGGAGGTCAGATCCCTCTTGCTGGGATGTTCTTCTGACTCAGCTGGAAAATAGGTGTTAGGTTGATGCTGGTATGTAGAGAGACCTCTGCCCCAAGCAGAAGGCCAAGTCCCTGCTCAATTCCTAAGAAGCATGCAGGTATCCTTCCTCTGGCACTCAATTGCCAAACTATCTCTACAGGCAATGTACTCTCATTAAAAGGAAAAAAACCAAGCTGGGCCTAGTGGTGCAGGCCTGTAATCCCTGCACTCAGGGGTCGAGGTGGGATGATCACAAATTCGAGCCCAGCCTGGGCAGGTTAGCAATTTAGCATGACCTTGTCCCAAATCAGAAATAAAAATGGGCTGGGGATGTAGCTCACACACCCTAGGCCCACTCCTTAGAACAAAAGAAACAAGCAAGAAAAAACAAACAAACAAACAAAGAAACAAAAACTTATTGATAAGAGGCTGGGAGGGTTGTATATAGTTTGTTTCTTGGCCATTGGTTCAAAGTATTAGCCAGGTAAGTTATTATCCACATTTACATTTCAAATTTTCTCTGGGTTTACTCTCTCTTGCAAAATTGAGGCAGCAGACACTTCCTTGGGATAGTGGGTGAAAATAGATACTGTGGTTGATGTACTTGGATTTCTATTAAGGAAAGGGTCACGTGCTTAATACCCTTGCAGAGAGATCAAAGAGTGAGGTAAATGCTCCTGCAGAGGGCCAGGCGGTGGTTCTGGAGTGCTCATGAGCCCACGCTTCACTTTGCTGAGGTCACAGTGCTTGGGAAGCTCTTTTGGGGCACTTATTTAAAGGAAGCCATTGGCCAAATGGCATCAGATGGAGGTGCAGAGGTGGCAATGTGGCAGGTGAAAGTGCAAGAACTGGGGTGCAGATTCAGGAGGGCAGGGGAATGTTTAGGCACTCAGAGAGCTGCCTCTTAGAGAGATCAGAGCTTCCCCAGTTCCCTTAACTGGTGGACAAAGAAAGAAGCCAAAAATTGGGGGGTAAATACAGCAATATATTTTAAATCTTTAGAGCTGCCTGGTTGCCCAGTTAAATTCAAGTGACTATGGATGGAACACTGATTATGTAAAAATGAATAAAATCTTAATCTATGATTCATAAATCCATGGATCTTTGGTTTGTACATGGTAAAAATAAGTGTCCCAGCCGTCACATTTCTATTACCACCTGTTTAACGGGTATTCTCCATATTTACTCTTCAAGCAAATTTGCTGGGACTCTGCGGCAGCGCCTCGTGCTGCCTTTGCCCACTCCTGTATGCTTCCCTGCAACGTCTCTGTTTCCTTTGCATTTGATGTTTACATGTTTAGATTGTTTCAAAAGCCTTGACCTAACCACTGCGATTGCTGCCTGCTCTAAGGCACCTCTGTGTGCACTCGGTCTGGCACTAGATGTGTACATGGCATACCCAATTGCCACATCACTGACCTTACTGGCTGGTTGTACTTATTTGGTTGAACGCCACAGTGGATAGGACACTTCCCACTCACCTCACTCCTAAAACAGTAAGGGTCATATGAGATGGAACTATGGGTGAATTCTGTGGGAATTTTGATTCTTGCTTATCAGTGGAAAAATACAAATCACAAAGTGTGGCATTTATGATTTTATTTTTTGCTTTATTTTATGTGGCTTTAAGTCCATGGAGATAAACTTTATAGACCGCAGCCAGATCAGATCTTTAAGAGCTGTGCTTTCCTCCCTGCTCCCTCTCAGCCCACTAAAACCAGACTACTTACAATATTTCTAATTGTTCTTCCTCATCTCTGGACCTCTGGGCATGCGTGAACTGCCCCTTTGCTGCCTGCTGGGATGCGGGCCCAGGTCTCTGCCTGCCTACTCCAGCTAGCATTTTAGACTTTTTTTTTAATGTCATTGAAAGTGCTGTGTTATTTTCTCTTTCCTTTTCTATATTCTGCATCCTGTTTCCCTAGCCTTAGGATGTTTAGTTCAGTCTTTCTCCATAAAGAATATAGGAAAAACGTTGAGCAAATTGCTATAATATAGCCTCTTACTGGAAAATGTAGGGCAAATGTAAACATTATGTATCGCATACGTACATATTAACAAAATGGGGGGGGGGAAGAAAAAGTAGGATAATAATATTAACAGCAAAGCGTTACCATAAAATACTATGCTGCTTTAATGCTGGTACAGTCCTCAGTTTAGACGGCAGGCCCTCCATCAGCGAGGATTCAGCCTGGCCTTGAGTGCCCTCTGCTGGTGGCTCTAAAATGAAAGCTCACTTAAGCCTTTCGATTAAAACGGGGAAATTTTCAAATGATATACAAAGATGCTGTGGGAGGGCCACTTTAATCGCCATGCCCTCCTCTTCCATCTCCCTTTTTTGGCTTTTACTGTTTATGGTAAGGCGCCATGTAGCCCTGGAGGGGGAGGGGCAGGTTTTGGCTTTTCCCCGCCCTGTGGTACTGTGGATTGAATCAGGGCCTTCACACTCAGTCACATTCTCCAGCCCTTTAATTTTTTCTTTTTTAGACAAATTCTCACTAAGTCACTAAATTGCCCAATCATGGTTGAAATTATGATCCTTCTGCCTCAGCCTCTCAGAGTACAGGACTGCGCTACCACACCTGGCTCCGAGGCAGGAAGTTTTTTTGACTCTATTACAGAGAGAGAAAGTGACCACCAGAGGGTTAAAGCCACTTGCCTGGGGGTCATACAGCTGATACAGCTAGTAAGTATTAGGATCAGGATTCCAACTCAAAGTGGGCCAGGCTTTCTGCAGTGCTGAATTTTCCTCACCTGCCTCCAGGTGCCTCCCCTACCACTGGGAGGGATGCTAAGGTGGGTAGCAAGGATGCGTGAGTTCTCACATGTGGGCTTATTTGGGGAATGACTGGGGAAAGCTGATTGTATAGAAGATGAGACGTTACTCTTGTATCATTATAACCATAAAAAGGAAGGCGTTCTGATCTGTCTTTTAGAGTAGCCCAGAAGCTGAGCCTTTATGCTCGCCAATTTGTGAATGGTCGTATCTACCATTTTAGGTCAAAGTTCTAGGTTTCAAATGTTTGGCAGATCATCTTGCTTGTAAAGTTGTATGCACCGACATACGTTTTCATTGAGTGGGTTAATACCACAAAATCACATATCTAGCACTGGGTACAACAATGTTTAGTGTCAAGGAAGAGCTGCCAAGGGTAACAATCTCCAGGCGTGATGGGGGACAAGAGCAGGAGGGGTGTGACAGAATGGGTAGAGACTAAACCCCAAGAAAGGTGGGGCTTCAATATGCAAAGAGAGGTTCAGTGCCTGCTCTGAGCGGGCGATAGGAGGAGTATCCAGGCACGGAAGCAGATGGCCCACATGCGGAGCCCGAGGCAGGTGAAGACATGAGGCTGGAGGGGGAGACTGAGGCTAGACTCTAGGATAACGGGTCGGCAGATTATTACATGAAAGGGATGGTGAATCCTCCTCTTCGCAGGACTTGAAAGAAAAACATGGAAACTTTCTGTCTGGGATGGGAGCCAGACCTGAAAACCACTCGAAGTCCTTGCCAACCCTATGAATGTTAATTTCTGTGTTTGAAAGGATGTTAAATAAATAGCAGTTTTGATACTCTCTCCTATTACTGATGAGTACCACGTGCTAGGCACAGTGCTAAGTACTCCACTGGCATTAGCTCAGCTGACCCCCAATTACTCTGGACTGTTATGACCGAGAGATTTTAATGCTTTTGGACACCCCACCATCACAAGTCCATTAACCATATGGTTTCTGTGTTGCAAATTTCAAATGTTGTAACTCAGCTCCCCTTCGATGCTAAATCCCACTGTATGCAACTGAGAGCTCATTAATTCTTCTGAGTCTAGGAAAGCTTAATCCCCAGTGTAGCAAAGATCTCTCTTTTCCCCGATGAAGTAACAGTATGGAAAAGGATTATGTGTCACATGGAATGTTCTTAGGATACTTAGGCAGAGGAAAAAAAAAAAATTTTGTTCCCACAAAGATAAATGTGCTGTTGAAAAGCACTCATCTTTGTACTGAAAAGGAACTCTGACTGCCATATCTCAGATGTCCGGATGGTGGCGCTCCCTCCCCAGTGATTTTACACCATTCCTCACTTGCTCATGTATTTGGAGGATAGACATATACTTTCCAATCTATGGTGGGACTTTTCAACACTAGATTTCTTAAGGCAATACAAATTAGAACAAATAACTTACAACAACGTTTAGTCCATTGTTAAGAGCTGCTGTGGAGGCACTCGTTGGCAAAATAAAAATGTATTACAGTACGGGGTGAGTCTTATTACAAAAGGAATGCCACAAGAAACAAAATTTTAATGTGAAGAAAGAAAAATACCAAATATTCTGAGGAGAGAGGATGTTAACCCTATAAGCTCAAGTATAAAACAAATCCTAATCTTTCAAAATTAGGTGAAAACTTTTTTTGATTTGAATTACACACGTGCAGGTTCAACTGGAGATATTTTTTTTCTTCTCTCATTGATTTGACCTTATCTCTTCCCCCCGAGAAGCTGTTGAGCTGTTTATTTAAATGTTCACTGTACTAGCCAAGTGGTTAAATATTTGGTATTTCTGTATTACTCCCTTTTGAGGACCGTATTTGATTAGCAACTAACATCCTGGACAAGGGAGCTAGGTTATTTACTGCCTTGAAAGTACATCGGAGCATCATTCCCCCTCCCCAAACAGTGTTGTCTAAAAGGTCTCTCTGATTGCACAACATTTTTAGTCTGTCCAACTAAACCATATATTTTAAGAGGCATTTTCAAACAAGTGTGCTCAGGAACTTCAGCGTCGAGGGTAAAACATACAGTCCCGTGTGCGGCGTCTAGAGCGAAGTTGCCTCTTAATAAACATACCGCGTGTGTGACTGCAGGCTTGGGAGGTCTGTGTGTGTTCGTGGGAGTTAACAGCATAAATTCCAAGGGAATTCGGAGAGCAGACACTTAAAATAACACCAGCAAAATAACACCAACCGCAGCGCACTCAACACGGCACGTTTAATGTGGTGTGATATTTATTAGGTAATGCGTTGTACGATAAGCCAGAAAACAAAACAACTAAACAGGCAAAACTTGGGATAATCCCTTTCTAAATGTTTCATGAGAACTAAAGCCGAGAAAACAAGTCATCAGAGTCGGATCACAAGGCGTTCTTGGGCAGGGCGTCCCCGGCAGGCCGCCCGCCTCTGCGGGGCCCTTCCCGCCGCTCCGCTGACCCTCTGTCTCCGCGTGTGTCCCGGTGGCTGCTCATGCAAGTGGATGCCTGCTCTCTGCCCCAGTCCCCTGTGTCACCCTGGGAGGGAAGCGGTCTGTGTTTCTTGGCGAGGGTTATCTTTATTTACTCTTGTCGCGGGTCAGCAGAAGAAAACCCAGTGCATTAAAATGTCACGGGGCCACCAGCTCCTTTGTCTCGCCATCCTGGGTTTCTGCAGTTGGATCTCATTCTAGTCAGAAGCCCTCCCGGCCCGAGCCGAGCTCCACAGCTGCCAGGCTCCAGGAGAAAGCAGGGAGGCCCTGGTGGCCATCTTGTAGTCATTGCCTACCGCAGGAACAAAGAAATTCCTGTCCCGCTTAAGCTCAACAGTCTGTATGAGAAGCGGTGTACAACATTCTGCCGGCCTCCTTCTGACTCTTAACTCTCCTTCCTTGAAAGTGACTAGTATCCTTAACATTTTATTTGTCGAGTGAGCCTGCAATGATATTTCGACTGTTGATGCTTACAGCAAAGTTACTTCCTTCAACATTCTTTCTCTGAGAAACTCTTGTAGGCCCACCTCAGGTAGTAGAATACATACTCAGATCATTGAGAATTGGGCAAAAATATAAATGGTTCATTTTGCCTCATTTAGTTAGAGAACTCCATGGTGAGTAGACATATACTTTTAGATAATTTGATGTTATTGGAAGATGGCATTTTTGTATTCTAGATTTTTTTCCATCTTTGGAAAAGGCTTTTATTTACTTTTTTCAATATCTAGCTGATGGCCATTATCTAAGATTAAGAAAGTAACTTTTAATTTCCTTACTGTGAATGGTAAGGGCTGTAGATGCTTTTATCTTAACTGTACTGAAGAAAGGAATTCATGATCAGTAAAGTTAAAATTCTTCCCTTTCAACAGTAATCATTATAACCTAATAAATGCTTAATATACCTTATCTTAAAACACAACAATAAATTAACTACTTGCTGTCAAAGGTATCTATGGTCCAAAGACATCAAATTAATAAAACCTCAATCCGTCTCTCTGTTACCCCTCTTTGGAAAAAGTTTACATCAGAGCTCTTAACTACTGCTCTGTTTTTTTTTTCCCCCCCACAGCTTTCCCCGAGTAACGAGGGGTGGTCATCAGACAATAAATTCTCTTTGATATCCCTTCCAATTTCCTTCAAGATGTAGAACAGCTTGCTCCTGAGAAATTTAAAACGGTTTTTGTTTGTTGCGGCTTAAATTATCTCCTGACTTTTCTTCTTCTTGTTCTGAGTAGTTGTAGCTGATAATCGTAAGGAAAAAATGAGACGGCTCTCTACAGGCTTACACCACTTTAAAATACACTTTCACCACCTTAATTCCCTTTCGAAGTAACGTTTCTGTTAGCGATTAAATAAAGAGTTTAAGAGCGGGTGTCATAGTGTCTATAAATAAACTTGAGAACATGCATTTATAAAGAGCCATATTTTTACAATCTCATCTGCACTAAACAAAACAATATTTTCTGGCACCTGTACACTTAGTGTTTCATGTAGTTCTTATTATGGAATTTCCTTTCTCCTTTTGAGATTGAAGATAATTACTGAATGTGATAGAAACTTTATAGCCATTAAAAATAGAACAGAAAAATGTTACCAGACGGCAAGTTGTTCAGAATAAATGTGAAACAGGACTTGGGTCTTTTCTTGCACACCGCTTGGCTGTGATGGATTCCAAAGGACATTGATTTCTTTTCTCCTGATTTAAAAAAAATAGTAACTTTTTAAAAAAAACAACGTAGGAATGAGAATCTAGCAATGTGTAATTGTGCTTTTTTAAATGTTTAAATTGGATCAATATTTAAATTTTCAAACTTGTCATGTAGTTGCACTTTTCCAATTACTTATACTATTGCTATAGATAAGTGTGGGCTAATTTACGTAGAGGAAATGGCCTCTCAAAGATAAAGGTAAAAACAATAATCCACGGTGCTCCCTTTAGATATTTCCATTGATAACAAGTTATCGGTGTCTTATTGAGTGAGAAGCATGATTTTGGAAATTAAATCAACATGTGTGTTTTCTGCCGGTGCCTTTTTCACGTCCATCTGATGTGGCTTTCAGAAGTCCATTCCCTTCTCCTTGGTTACCAAAATTTCTCAGATCTTTAAAAAAAAAAATAGTGATAGCATGTGGTCAATCTGCAATACTTGTTTGTAATTTAAATGTGAATTAGATCAGCTTTGATCTCCTCTAAATTCATCCTTTTGTAGCTCAAAAACAGTGTCTTGCTTTTAGGATTATCTAAATTGCATTATTGTACTTATTTGACCAACCTAAATGTCACATGATATTCACAAATCCTTTCGTGAGATTATAGTACTGCAATTAATTGCAAAGGTGCTAGATTTTCACTGGGCTCAGTTTGTGGCCAGGTTTAAAATGCAAATTGTGTTCTTTTCCCTCCCAGAGTCAGTAAGCTTCAGTCTGGAGAGTTTCAAATCTACTGAAATTATGGACCAACTGCTTTTCACTAAACTTAACCATGCTCATATTAGTCAACAGTTTTTGAGTAATTCATTTATACCAAAAGTTTACTGAGCAATTTACATGCAGTATTTCATAAAATCCTTGAAGCCTCTATACTAGAACCAGTGGTATTTCTGTTTAACAGATAAGGGATCTGAGAATCTGAGTGCCTAGGTAACATGTTCAGTATCACACAGCTAAGAAGGAGGCAGAATTTGATCACAGATTATGGTGAAATTTATGCCAAATATTGTCTTAAGCGATTTGGGAGCATTTATGTCATTGAATCATTAGTCTCATCAATTCTTCGAGGTATTATTTTCTCTTCATTTCACATTTTTATTTTGTGTTTCTAAGGCATTATTTTCTCATATATATATACTGTGATACAAAAATTCATCATCAAATAAATTTGGAAATAGTTCTTATCCCAACCTTATCCTCTAGCACCTTACAGAATATTTACATGCTTCAGAGAAGTCCTACAGTAACCATTCTGTTTAATTTTGTTTAACCTAGGGTTTCTCAAATTTATGTATCACAGAAATCTTCTGAGTACTGCTCTTAATGTTCTGCAGAAAACACTTTAGGAACTACTCATAATGTTAGGACATTTCAAGACGGTAGATAAAAGGCAAGGACCTCAGATGGCATTCAGTATGTAAAATGTTACAGCCAACTGTAGTTGGCCATAAGGATCTGCTGAAATTAACAATGAATGGCAGAATCCTTTCCCAATAGCATTTGCCCTTGGCCATTCCCGGTGAGTAACACTGGGTGTAGGAAACAGGGGCTCCTGACTGTTGGGCAGAGCCAATAAGCAGGTGGCCCGGGCAGTGCTCTGATGTAGGTGCATCTCCTTTGTCTTCATGCTGCTTGTTGCCACAGCCTTTTCTGGAAACAAGACTCTTGTGTGATCGGGTGATACAGAATCTTCAGAACCTTCAGGGGCATCTCTATGGCCTCCAAGTTTAGGTCCTTTATTCTAAATCAGATTGTCGAGGATCAAGCAGCTTAGCTCGGGAACAGTTTGTGAAAGTCATTACTAATCAGAGTGTGCTCTTGGGAACTTGATCTGGACTGCTGATAAAACTCACAGATCACCAGTGGTGCCTGAGGTGCTGTCCAGAGGTTGTGAAACCACAAATGGCCCTGGGAATTTTGCCGAATATGGTAGTAGGAGCAGATGGGGGGGGAGTGGATTTGGGGGTGGGAAGGGGA